>JAWQFJ010006384.1:5000-13291 GCA_034096865.1 Theodoxus fluviatilis | reverse complement strand
CATACATACATACATACATACATACATACATACATACATACATACATACATACATACATACATACATGACTTTATTCACGAAGGAGTACAATGTTGTACATAGTGAATAGATACATTATTCATGCGAAATGTAGCACCATAGGATAGGGTAGAGTCTGACTACTTACAATACTCACAATGGTGGTGGCTTCTTTGGGAGTGTAAACGGGGAGACAGAGACAAAAGAGCTTTTTCAATAGAATTGCATGCCAAGTGTACTTATGGGACATAACTGCTGATGGCTTGCTCTAGAAGCATCGTTTAATTTAGCATGATTGTCTCCCTTTGATCACCTGCTATTCAACTGATTGTAGAGAGGATGATATTTTACTGAAGCAGAATACAAAGTGCTGGTTGCATATATTTTTTGAATACACAACAATCATACCCGTGTATACCTGAACATGAATTCACGGCTGTATCAACATAGATCAAACAGTTTCTCATAGGTTATTCAGTTAAGCACACACAAACCATATCTGTATATGGATATGTCAACATGGAACAAACTGCTCCCTCATGCTCTACAGAAAAATGTAGTTAATATTTTAGCACAGAACAGGCAGGTGTGACAAGTATACATACGGCTGTATCAACATAGATCAAACAGTTTCTCATAGGTTATTCAGTTTAGCACACACAAACCATATCTGTATATGGATATGTCAACATGGAACAAACTGCTCCCTCATGGTCTACAGAAAAAAGTAGTTAATATTTTAGCACAGAACAGGCAGGTGTGACAAGTACACATACGGCTGTATCAGCATAGATCAAACAGTTTCTCATAGGTTATTCAGTTAAGTACACACAAACCATATCTGTATATGGGTATGTCAACATGGAACAAACTGCTCCCTCATGCCCTACAGAAAAATGTAGTTAATATTTTAGCACAGAACAGGCAGGTGTGACAAGTGCTCATACAGGTGCAGGTTTGCACTCATATAATGGGAGAAGCCTCTCAGTGTTTTTTTTTTTCTTCTTCTGAACTTGAAGCATGGGCCTCAGCATAGGGGAGGTGGGGAAACGGTACTGTGGGAGAAGACTTCTGAGGAGGGGAGGGGGATTATATGGGGTGGGGGTTGGGGGATGGGGCAAGGTGTATTTGGTGATTCTTTCTTCTTCATTCAATTCTACTCAGGGCAGGACCTGTCTACATCTTTGCTTCCACATTATGTGGGAACCAATCATCGCACTTACTGAAGCATATCGGGCGATGCTCTTGGCTCTGCGGGTTGAGATTCCCATCATTCGCAGTCCGCTAACGAAACGGTTGTGCACAGAACCGAGTGATCCTATTACCAGGGCTATTGTCTTGCACTGAAATCCTAGTTCCTGGATGCACTGGTTGAGGGGCAGGTACTTCTCGAATTTGTGCTGGTAACATTCACTAACAAAGGCATCAAATGGGACTGAAACTTCGACGATGAAGCACGTGCGTGTCGTTTGGTTTATTATGCATACGTCTGGTTTGGTGTGCGTTGCTGCAGTGAAGGCATCAGCGTCAGCGCCGAATTGGGTCGGCTTCACGATTTTGTTTACCTGCATGCTAGACGACGTGTCGGTGGATGTCATGTTTATGCGCACGATTTCGACGATACGGTCATGTCGTTTTTGGATGATGTTTTTGTTTACAGCGCATCCGTTCAGTACATGGCTGACTGTTTCGCTGGCATAACCGCATCTCGCACAGGATTTGGAGTATGTCGTCGGGTAGTACACGTGGAGGAGAGCGTTGCACTCTAGTAGTTGCAGCCTGCCTTTTGTTATAAATTGCACTATCTTGTCACTAAGGTGCATGTTAGTGAGGTGGGAAGAGGACAGTGCGTAGTCTATGTCGTCTACACGTGCTAGCCGGCCTTGGGATGTTTTTTCTCTCCACTCCTGGTGCACGTTCTGCAGGTGCTGACTCTTCAAGAACATGTAGAGGCTGTGGGCGTCGCTTATATTGACGTGTATGTCTTCATCTACCTCTATGCTCATGACGAAATCTTCTTCCTCGTTTCCTCGCAGGCGGGTCTTGAGTCGGCCGCATAGCTCATTGATGTGCACCCACTGTGATCGACGCCAGTTGACTTTTCCAGGCTTGACAAGTCGGTAGTTGTTGTCTGTCAGGTACCAGGCAAAGCAGTTGTCTGTCTCGGTGCTGGTTCGCTTGCATTTTCGCTTGTCGAGGTGTAGCTGGAGCGACTTGCGCGCTGTACATCGTGTCTGTGTGTCCGTGTTGTTGAGCAGGTCTAGGAAGAAAGACAACTTTTTGGCATGGTAGGTCGATCGCGGGCTCAGCAGTCCTAGGCCTCCTTTGCTTCTGGGAGTGAACATGAAGGCTCTGTTAGAAGAGTTGTTCAGTCCTAACCAATGTCTTACAAAGGAGACAATTGTGTTCTCAAATGTGTCGAGGACCTTTTCCGAAACTATCATGTTGGGATAGTAGAAGTGCAGCTTTGAGGAGGCCATGGTGTTGACGGCTTGCAATTTCGCTGCTACTGGAAGGGGTGAAGTGTCGATTTTTTCCATTGTTCTCTCAAACTCTGTCACGATTTCTTGGATCTGTCTCTCTTCAGCTGTTGCACTCAGATCTATGTCGTGGCCCAGATACCTATATGGTTGTGTCTTTCCGTAGCGGGGGATGGCCATGTTTTGGATCATGGCTTCAGTTGATGAAGTACTGTCTTTTTTGCTCCAATTGTTTCCACTTCTCTGACCATGGAGCAGTGCACACTTTCGGTGTTTTATTTGCATTCCGGAGTACTTCATGAATAGCTCCGTTTTTCTGATCGCTTCCTTCATTCTGTCCTCAGTTATAGCTATCATCACCACGTCATCGACGTATCCCTGTATTGGGGTGGGTATGTTCGGTGTTGTGAAGTCCCGCTCCACCCATCTCAGCCATTTGTCGATTCCTTGTTCAAACGCAATCACCGACCATGGACAGCCCTGAATGATGCCTTTCCTCCGCGTGATGCTTGCTGTGAGGCCGGAGGCAGTTTTGACTTGGAAGGACGAGTTAGTGTAGATATCCCGTGTTATTGCGACTATTTGCTCAGGATATCCCATCTCGTTCATTTCCCGGATCATTAGTTCATGGTCGATGCTACCGAACGCGTCTTTGATGTCGATGAAGCCTATGTACATCTTGGAAGACTGGTGCAGAAAGTCGGCTATGTGGGTCTTGAGAGTGAAGACGTGCTCTTTGCAGACCGTTTCGTGGCATAGCGCCCTTCTGACGAGTTGATAGCCTGCACGTATCGACTATCCATGGGACCATTTTCTGTTGAATCATTTTCATATACAGCTTGTAACTTGTACATAGCAGGGAGATCGGGCGCCAGTCTTCAATCTCGAGTGGGTTGCCGTTCTTTTTCGGGACCAGTGTGATTACTGCATGTTTCCAGTCTGTTGGTACTCGTCTGTTCTTGGCACATATGTTCATGATTGTGGTGAGGGCAGGAGCGAGAGCGTGTTTGTTTTTCTTGACGTGTTCGTACGTGACTCCGTCTGGCCCTGGTGCCCGGCGCGTGGGGAGTGAGCTAATCGTGTACTCGGTCTCTTGTACAGTGAAGTCAATTTCAGGCTGAGTCCACTCTGGTGGTGAAATGTCTAGCTCGTCCTTCCATGGGGGCAGGGGGGCATCATTAAGAGATCGCTCGCACTGCCGCTAAAAGTGCTCGTGGACGCGTGTCTTGTCAATCTGGCAGCCTATCTGCGTGGTCCTGTGACAGTTGTTCTGTATAATGTCGATTGCCTGCTTCTGCCTCTCTTGCCACATGCGTACCAGATCCCCCTTCGAGATGATTGCTTTGTCTTGTCTGTGTTGGTTATTGTTATGTCCGCCTCGCGGGCGGTTCGTAAACCAAGTGCAAATATTGTTGTGGATGAAAGTAAGCGAATAGTCAATTTCATACATACATACATACATACATACATACATACATACATACATACATACATACATACATACATACATACATACATACATACATGCATACATACATACATACATACATACATACATTACTTACATACATACATACATGCATTACATGCATTACATGCATTACATACATTACATACATACATACATACATACACACACACACACACATACTTACACACAATACACATTACACACATTCCACACATTCCACACATTACACACATTACACACATTACACACATTACGTACATTACGTACATTACACACATTACACGCATTACATGCATTACATGCATTACATGCGTTACATGCGTTACATGCATTACATACATACAGACATACATGCATTACATACATACATACATACATACATACATACATACATACATACATACATACATACATACATACATACATACATACATACATACATACATACATACATACATACATACATACATACATACATACATACATACATACATACATACATACATACATACATACATACATACATACACACACACACACACACACACACACATACATACATACATACATACATACATACATACATACATACATACATACATACATACATACATACATACATACATACATACATACATTCATGCATGCATGCATGCATGCATACATACATACATACATACATACATACATACATACATACATACATTCGAATATACACACACACATACATACACACACACACACTACACACACTACACACACTACACACACTACACACACTACACACATTACATTACAGACATTACAGACATTACAGACATTATATACATTACATACATTACATGCATTACATGCATTACATGCACTACATGCATTACATGCATTACATGCATTACATACATTACATACATTACATACATTACATACATTACATACATTACATACATTACATACATTACATACATTACATACATTACATACATTACATACATTACATACATTACATACATTTCATACATACACACATACACACATACTTACACACACACACACACATACACGCTACACACACTACACACACTGCACACACTACACACACTACACACACTACACACACTACACACATTAGACGCAATACATGCATTACATGCATTACACACATTACATACATTACATACATTGCACACATTACACACATGAAATTACAGACATTACGGACATTACATACATTATATACATTACATACATTACATGCATTACATGCATTACATTACATTACATTAAATTACATTACATTACATTACATTACATTACATTACATTACATTACATACATTACATTACATTACATACATACATACATTACATACATACATACATTACATACATTACATTACATTACATTACATTACATACATTACATACATACATACATACATACATACATACATATACATACATACATATACATACATACATACATACATTACATGCATACATTACATACATACTTTTCATACATACATTACATGCATACATTACATACAGTACATACATTACATACAATACATACATCACATACAATACATACATTATATACATACATTACATACATACATTACATACATTACATACATACATACATACATACATTACATACATTACATACATTACATACATACATTACATACATTACATACATTACATACATTACATACATTACATACATTACATACATTACATACATTACATACATTACATACATTACATACATTACATACATACATACATACATACATACATACATACATACATACATACATACATACATACATACATACATACATACATACATACATACATACATACATACATACATACATACATACATACATACATACATACATACATACATACATACATACATACATACATACATACATACATACATACATACATACATTACATACATACATACATACATACATACATACATACATACATACATACATACATACATACATACATACATACATACATACATACATACATACATACATACATACATACATACATACATACATACATACATACATACATACATACATACATACATACTACATACATACATACATACATACATACATACATACATACATACATACATACATACATACATACATACATACATACATACATACATACATACATACATACATACATACATACATACATACATACATACATACATACATACATACATACATACATACATACATACATACATACATACATACATACATACATACATACATACATACATACATACATACATACATACATACATACATACATACATACATACATACATACATACATACATACATACATACATACATATACATACATACATACATACATACATACATACATACATACATACATACATACATACATACATACATACATACATTACATACATACATACATACATACATACATACATACATACATACATACATACATACATACATACATACATACATACATACATACATACATACATACATACATACATACATACATACATACATACATACATACATACATACATACATACATACATACATACATACATACACACACAAATACACACACTACACACACTACACACATTACACACATTACATTACAGGCATTACAGACATTACATACATTACATACATTACATACATTACATACATTACATGCATTACATGCATTACATGCATTACATGCATTACAGGCATTACAGGCATTACAGGCATTACATGCATTACATGCATTACATACATTACATACATTACATACATACATACATACATACATACATACATACATACATACATACATACATACATACATACATACATACATACATACATACATACATACATACATACATACATACATACATACATACATCACATACACACATACACTACATACACTACATACACTACATACACTACATACACTACATACACTACATACACTACATACACTACATACACTACATTACATACATTACATACATTACATACATTACATACATTACATACATACATACATTACATACATACATACATTACATGCATTACATGCATTACATACATTACATACATTACATACATTACATACATTACATACATTACATACATACATACATACATACATACATTACATACATTACATACAATACATACATCACATACAATACATACAATATATACATACATTACATACATACATTACATACATTACATACATACATTACATGCATTACATACATGCATTACATACATTACATACATACATACATACATACATACATACATACATTACATACATTACATACATTACATACATTACATACATACATACATACATACATACATACATACATACATACATACATACATACATACATACATACATACATACATACATACATTACATACATTACATACATACATTACATACATTACATACATACATACATTACATACATACATACATACATACATACATACATACATACATACATACATACATTACATACATTACATACATACATACATTACATACATACATACATACATACATACATACATACATACATACATACATACATACATACATACATACATACATACATACATACATACATACATACATACATACATACATACATACATACATACATACATACATACATACATACATACATACATACATACATACATACATACATACACACACACACACACAGACACACACAGACACATACTTACACACACTACACACACTACACACACTACACACATTACACACATTGCATTACAGACATTACAGACATTACAGACATTACATACATTACATACAGTACATACATTACATACATTATATACATTACATTTATTAATTACATTACATACATTACATACATTACATACATTACATACATTACATACATACATACATACATACATACATACATACATACATACATACATACATACATACATACATACATACATACATACATACATACATACATACATACATACATACATACATACATACATACATACATACATACATACATACATACATACATACATACATACATACATACATACATACATACATATCAAATCACTTTATTGCAGAAAAATTGTACAAATTATTGACAAAACTGCAAATACATAAGCCACACAATAGAGTTCTGGGCCCGTATTCACAACGGCGATTTATCTTTTTAACACTCGATTTATCTTCTA
>JAWQFJ010006384.1:0-2500 GCA_034096865.1 Theodoxus fluviatilis | reverse complement strand
CACATACATACATACATACATACATACATACATACATACATACATACATACATACATACATACATACATACATACATACATACATACATACATACATACATACACATACACATACATACATACATACATACATACATACATACATACATACATACATACATACATACATACATACATACATACATACATACATACATACATACATACATACATACATACATACATACATACATACATAGCTACATACATACACACACACAGACACATACTTACACACACTACACACACTACACACACTACACACATTACACACATTACATTACAGACATACATTACAAAAACGCAAAAGTGTACTACATGTGACATATCATTACAGACCATACAGACACATACACATATACACACAGACATCACATACAGCACGTAGTCACAGACAGACATACACCTAGAGGAGTGAGATGAGTACGACACATTTTTACATCACTTAAAATAACGTCCGTTACCGTACATACAACTGATCCATAACACACAAGAAGTCAGACATCCACCACACCCGTACACACAAACACATCACATACTATACTATGCATACATATCACCAACATACATACATAACACACTATTTATACTATACATACATAATAATATAGATTTTTGCTACATATTAAATAAATGTAAAATTTCTTCTATTTATAAAAATAACCTTCTGTTTTTTTTTTTTTTATGTTAAAAACGTAATCAACATTGTGATGGTCAACCCTTGCAGATACCCACGTCATAATGTCCATGGTTTATTTTCTCTCTTGGAATTGCGGGCCTACTCTGCACTTCCGGCTGGTGAGGGTGGCCGGGGTAGTGGACTTCGGGTCGTCGAGTGGTGGGAAGGGATGTTTTCCCCGGCAGTACTGGGACTTTCTTGTTCTCAGCGCAGCCCAAAATCGTTCCGGCGTCTTGGCAGGGGGGGCGGTTGGTTATGATTCTATCCTTGGGCCGCCGGTACAAGCAGCGAATGAGACCACTTGGTGCAGTTCTCCGCCCCTGACATTTATTTCCCGCCCATGTAGGCCCAGGAATCTGATTCAATGCGGGGCGTTTGCCCTGGGGTGTAGACGAACCTCGCTGTCATAGAAAAGTGTTTTTCATCGCTATTGAAAATGAGAAGACCACCGGTGGGCGCGGGGTGGCGGGTGCGGGCGTGCAAGACTCCAGAAGTCCTGAAAAATTCCAGCTGCTGTGAGGAAAAAGCTGCACCTACTCGTGACCAGGCGTCCTCCGGGGGTCCCTCCCTTCACTTGTTTTTTTTTTTTTTTCTTTTTTTGGTCAGTCTTCCATACAGAAGCATTGAGGATCTGGGACGGCCGGCAAGAAAGTTCCTAAATGGCAAGCCTGTAAATTGAGATCCCCTGAACTAACCAGGATTGGTTATCCTCTTTTTTTGTCGCCGAGGATATTTTTTGCGTGAATGAAAAGCGAGTTTGATAGATCTCTCAAGCTTAAAGAAATGTTTTCTTAAAACCATCGTCCAAGATGCCAGCTTTATTAGGCAGTCTACAGAAATGATCTAGATCCAAACAACTATCGAGGTATATCTTTGCTAAACACGCTTAGCAAGATATTTTCTTCCATACTGAACAGTCGTTTGCACCTCTGGGCGGAGGCCCAAAGCAAAATCTGTCTCGAACAGGCAGGCTTGAGGCTGGATCACTCAACAATTGACCACATTTTCACGCTGTATTCCATGATCCTCAAGTGTGTCTACGGCGACCGACGCGGGAAGCTTTACGTAGCCGTCATTGACTATGAGAAGGCTTTTGATTCTGTGAACCGGAATCTTCTCTGTCATGCCCTCGAAGACGTAGGTCTTTCAGCAAAATTCATTAGATGTTGAAGGCTATGTATGCTAATGTCCAGGTATGTGAAAGGTGGAAATGGACATTATCAGATTTCTTCAAATGCCCAGCAGGCGTGAAGCAAGGAGCCTTGGAGAGCCCGATAATATTCGCTCTGTACATGAACTCGGTTGCAGACTACGTCCGCATGTACGGTAAACATGGCGTCCAGCTTCTGCCGGGAACGAGAGAACTTCACTTTCTCTTATTTGCAGATGACGTAGCTCTTCTCTCGACCACTCTTTCTGGACTACAAAATCAACTAGATAACTTGAGCAATGTGTCCCAGTCATTTGGTCTTAAAATCAAAATAGGAAAAACAAAAGTTATGGTTTTTCGTAAGGGTGGTCACCTAGCGAAAGGTGAAAAATGGTTTCTTGACAATAGGACTCAAGAAGTAGTCAATCAGTAAAGGTACCTTGGCTTTGTCTTTTCCACCAAGTTATCTATGAACATGTGTACTGAAGATCTGGCCACAAAAGGAAAACTGAAGTCTGTCCAAATTTTGAAGGCTATGTGGAGCCTACACACCTTTGACCCCAAAGTGTTTTTTAAGCTCTTCGACTCGCAGGTGCAGACGACTTTACTCTACTATGGCTCCGAGATATGGG
>JAWQFJ010006382.1:0-12922 GCA_034096865.1 Theodoxus fluviatilis | reverse complement strand
GCTACAAAGCTGAACTTGGATATGGCTAGAAAAGCGTCTTCTTTGCCAGCGAACTGGCCAGACGTGCTGCACTTTGTCAAGCCTCAGAAAACACTACACGTTGCCCCAATGACCAGTAAGTAGAGCCAATATTTTGAAAAAAAAATAGGTCTGTCACTCAGCTCTCTCTTCTCTCAGAGTGCCCACTGCTCTGTTTCTGGTCATAGCAGCTTATAAAAAAAGTGAACTTCAAAAAATGCACAAAAAAACAACGGAGAAATTTTGTGTTGATTGGTTTTATTTAGTCGAGTTACAATCCAATATGAAACCTACCAATGAACTACCGAGATGGTGAGGTTTGGTCTAGTTCAGCCAGCATGACAGCTTCGCTATCATCTCGCTCTGATACCTATGATTAGTGAGAGGAAAACACCCACTATCATCATCATCATGAAAGGGATCATCTACATCAGTAACTATCTCATACAAAGCATCATCGTCAGAATCAGAACCCTCTCTTAGCACGTTCCACTGGCGTCACCACCGTGCTGCGATTCACGCTCCACCGCATTGCCCTGTTTACTTTCGTGCCCTCCTAGATGCAACGCTGATAAAGGTTATGGGTCGGGCCGGGGAGGGGGGGGAAAGATCTGTGTGTGTGGATCTAAAGCTGGCAAAACTAAGTACAGAGATTAAGTTAAGACTAGGACTAGTTTCACCTTAACCATTTGTTTGACTCACATGCGAAGCAAAGTGAGTCTATGTACTCAGACCGTGTCGGTCCGTCCGACCGTCCGTCCGGGCGTAAAAAAACTAAAAGTTTGATTTTTCTCGGAGACTATTAGTCTATCACACCAAATGTGGCATGATGGTGTATGATGACAAGGCCTCAGAAAACATACATAGTGACTTGACCTTCTTCAAGGTCAAGGTCACAGGGACCTGTGCTTCAAGGTCCAAGGTTCACAGGAGCGCTTCAAAGTCTTGGAGTTGTATACTATGTAAGACCCTGGGTACCCGTAACCATTGTGAGTATTAATACGCAAGAAAAATGGAATACGAAAAAATTACGCATGCCCTCTGAAAAAAAATACGCGGCACAAAAATGCAGCTTTTGCGCTACTTCCTAAATGTGCAATTTCGCGCGTGGAATAAAAGTACCACGTCTGGCACACGCGGGGCCCCATATCCAGACCGGTGGTTCCAGCCAAGGGAGGAGCGGGACAATAAACAGGACAGTTGGAATCCCTCTTGATGTCTGACTTTAGGTAGAGGATAAATCGGGGTTAAAATAACTCCGCCATTCTGGATACAGGCCCTGTTTCCGTTGAAGTTTGCGGTGGCTCTCTACTCAGTCTCTCTCTCTATCTCTTCTCTCTCCTCTCTCCTCTCTCTCCTATCTGTCTGCCTGCCTGCCTGTCTGTCGTATACTGTCTGTCTGTCGTCTGTCTTCATTCTCCTACTCTCTACTCCTATATATCTCTCTCTCTCTCTCGTGCTCTATCTGACTGCCTCTATATCTCTCTCTCTCTCTCATCTCTCCTAACTCATATGCTAGATGCTTTAAAGGCTGTGTGTGTGTGTCGTCGTGCGTATTTTGTTGTTTTATCAACCTGCCCACTGTACTGCAAAATCATAGGCTTGAATCACTTGAAGTTACCGGAGGCATCTTACGGTAAAGCACATTTTACTTGAGAGAATCCCGCTAAGCCGTCGCGGTACGCGCTCACGCCAATTTTTTATTCTTGTAGGTTAGCCTAGTCGGTATCCTCCGTAACGGTTTATAATACCCAATCTGCAGTGGTGGAACTATATCAACATAATCAACTCCCATCCACGCATTGGATCTCTACAACTGTGGAAACACCGTAGGGTCCTGCCGAACACTATCAACATCCAGGGCCCTAGCGACGCTGATGATTTGACACAAAACCGTGACAAAAAGAAATCATGTACGGTATTAGAGTAAAACAAAGCCTTCTGTGTGATTGCCTCATCCAGGCGGGAGAGACTGCGGGAGAGTGACTGCGAGATTCCACAGGCCTAGGGCCAGTGGACAGCACGCACGTGTTCACAATGTGATCTCGCTTCCACATTTTCGTGTTTATTCTATTACGCGTTATACTACAGCACGACGGCTGCTTCACTGTAGCTCCCAGAACTCTTTAGACAGAACCCTGTGCTAGCGTTCCATTTAGCCTTCGGACATCAGCTGCGCAGTGACACCTAACAAACTTTGACTTGAATGCGTTTCGTAGGGACATCAAGCCGTTCTGACAGAGAAGATTAATCTTGCGAGTTGAATTGCGATTTTGATTGTTTAAGCCGATTGAGATACGTTGAATAGGCCTACTGTGTTGTAAACACGAGTGATGCTCTAGTATTCGCCGAACATGACAGTGATATACGTTAGTTACATGTCGGTGTGTAGAATCTCCACCCGGACAGGCACAGTCAGTACCAAAGATCCTATATACACTATGGTCTTTGTCAGTACGTCAGGCGGGGTGGCGGCCACCATAAGGCAGATCGAAGGTGTGTGTGTCTAAGGGGCATTAACTCTTCACTTCATGCAACTTCAAATTATTTAAGGACTGTGTCGTTGACTGACTGCGGAGTTATCATTGTGCCAAAACCAAAGCACTCAGCCATTTTGCAAGATGTCAGTCGTAACAGCGAACCACAACAATACCCGCGCAAAAAAATACGCCAAGTTTTAACAAAATCCGCAGAAGATAAACAGAACAGTGAAGACGCAGAAGAGCAAATTTGGGGTAACCAGGTCTCGAGTATTGAATGTGACCTTGACCCTGAACTATGGAAGATAACTGTTTCAAACTTAATAATTATGTGGGGCACATGTTATACTTTCATCATGAGACACATTTGGTCACATATCATCAAGGTCAAGGTCACTTTGACCCTTATGAAATGTGACCAAAATGGGGTAGTGAACCACTAAAAGTGACTATATCTCATGGTAGAAAGTGCCAATAAGCACCATTGTGCTTCCTATGTCTTGAATTAACAGTCTTTGTGTTGCATGACCTTGGATGACCTTGACCTTGGGTCAAGGTCACATGTATTTTGGTAGGAAAAATGTGTAAAGCATTTCTTTGTGTATGATGTCATTGGTAGGTTTAGTTGTTTGACCTTGACCTTGAAGGTCACCTGAAGGTCAAGGTGAAAATTTTCCGCGGATCCGAGGATTTCCTCGGATTTGATGACCAATTTGGTCACTCTCGAGATTCGTGTAAATCCGTTGAGAAATTTTTTTTTTGGGGGGGGGGTTTAGGTTGAACCGCACCGGCTGATGGGTAGCCATTTTGAAGCCTCGGCCAATCATGCAAATCTGCTTAAAAGCACACGAAGCAGAAATCGGAAACTAGTCTGAACCAATGAAACGCTTCAAAAGAGAAGCCTCTGTCTATCCTTTGCTCTGATTGGTCGCTTAACCCGTGTGCATCGCGTGATCATGGCCGAATTGATGAACGGAAACAGCCGAAACTAGCTTCGGCTCTTTTCGACATAAGGAACGCACGGCGTCTTTAGTATCAATCAACCAAGTGCAAGAATGCCGAGGAGGGATGCAAAGAAGTTTGCTACGCTGCATAAAATTTGGGGAAAAGCAGAAGAAAAAAAGGAAGACAACGGGAGACTTGTCAACAGTCTCCGGAGCGGAGAATTCGACAGTGATCGCTTCTGTTTCGATCGACACAGCACCACGTGCGAGCGGCGATTCAGCAGCTACCACTCTTGAGTTGATCGAAACTACGTCTCCAGGGCGCAGCTGTTTCGAGGTTGCTCGCATCCTCATCGCTCAGAAACGAAGACATGGAGTGGAAACCGACTTATGTCCTGACTCCGGAGCTCGAGAATCGACAGCGCTTGCTTCTAGTTCTACTTCGACCGAAGATGCACCTCTCGCTATAGTAGTGATTCGGCAACCTCCGCTCTCACGTTTACCGTATCTGCTTCTGGCGCAGCTGATGTTGCAAAAGCAATCGCCTCCTCATCGTCAGAATCTGTCCCTACCAGTGCCAAGAAACTTCGTCGTTTCGAGAGCGAGACAAGAGAGCCAGTAGGTGATGACGAGATCGTGATCGATCGTCAGCATAAGCATGATGAACAAGCTCGTCTCCGTGTTCCGCTGCCGTGATTGTGACCAGCCGTTAACAGTGCCCAAAAATCAGTCGGCGATGTTTGGATCAGCGAGCAAGCTGAAAGTGTTCTGCTCAGCATGTGGGAACACCATTACGGCGGTCAGGACCTCACCAAAGACAGGTACTCTGCACAATGGCTATGACATCAACCGTCGTCTCGTCGTTGCTGCCACCTCCATTGGGATTGGGTTCACCCAACTGAGACGATTTTTCGCTCTCATGAACATGCCCCCACCCATGCATCTGAAGACATGGCAGCTCTACCAGAAGACGCTGCATTCAGGAGTTCATCCTGCTGCTGATAGGCACCTTCAGGAGGCAGCTGAACAGGTTCGACTGATGTACTTGCAGTTGAAAATTAGTCAGCCAACTCCAGAAGGACGTCTAGATATTGCAGTTTCGTTCGATGGGAGCTGGCACAAGCGTGGCCGAACATCTCACAGTGGCATTGCTGCTGTCATCGAGATCTACAGTGGACTTGTTGTAGACTTTGTGAGATGTCAAGTTTCAGAAGTGATATGAATAAATGATGCGGAGGTAACACAACTTCAAATTTTTGGCATGATGTTGACAAGTGTTTGTACTGTACTAGTTGTTAAAAAAACTTCCTGGTGCACTTTTCACGAGAGATTTTGTTTTATAACCAATATTCAGACAGCTGATTTTGTCATGTAGGAAGTAATGTATGAAAGTTTAGAATATAAATTGTAGTTTTCAGCACCTTTCATAAGCAGATTTTGACATTTGCTCTTGTCTACATTTGTACTTGAATTGCTGGGAAATGCCTTCTCAGCACGTAGATAGCATTAAAAAGTTTCGGCGGGGGGCGTTGCCCCCCTAATCCCCCCAACTGGGCGTTGCCCCTGCACCCCATCCGGGGCCTAGGCGGCCCCTGGACCCCGGCCAAGTTTCCTCTTTTTTTTTCCATTCGCTCTTTTCATCCCTGGTTGATGTATCTTTTTATACAGCAGGAAGTTTCACAAATGAAAAAAGGGGTGAAAATGCCCTGCTCTCCCCATCTTCTTATATTGCATACTACTTTGCAGAGAAATTGCTGCCCAAAATTGAAGAGGAAATGTTGCTTTTACTGTCAGTGTGATGATTTACATTCCTCCACAAGAAAATTCACTGAAGTTTGCTCATGATGATAAATTTGATGAGGCCCATACTTCAGCACTGATAGTTCAAAGTTACCGACCTTTTATTAGTCCTGAATGAGAAAGGCCAAGTCCCTGAGAGTCAATCCAAATGTGGCGGGACTTAATGCCCTGCACTTTAGCAGTTTGATTTTTAAATGAAAATAGTTCAAGTCAGCAAGACAAAACAGGACTAATGAAACACACATACACCTCCAGTGCTTCAGATTGTTGGCGCGCCCGCGCCATTGGTGCATATTTTATCAGAATGGCGCGTTACTTTCAATGTGTATGCGCCAGCCAGGCGCGTCATAAAAATCGCCAACTTGTATCAATCCTCGGTCCGTCTGTACCACTAAGCCATACCAAGCACATGTGGCCACACCACGGAGTACCAAAACCGACGCCAAAGTGCTGCTTTACCTAGCATCGATGCATCGCTCTGTGTGATTGGCTAACAGCCAGCAGACAACCAATCAGCGAACCTCTATCAGTTTACCTTGCACAGACTCGCTCACGTGTGCGGAATCAAGATGCCACCGAAGAAAAGGCTTAGAAAAGAAACTGAAGAAAACCAACGTCAGTTGACGTTGTCTTCAATGTTTGGCAAGAATAAAGCAAGCGGTAACTGTTTAGTTTTTATCTCTTACTAGATGAAAATTGAAGCGATCGTTTTTTCTCTCCCTTCTCCCATATCAGCCAACCGGCACGTGTTTTCCCCACGCCCCTTCCAACTCCTGCCTCCCGCACTCCAACCTTTCTCCCCCTTCCCTCTTCTCTTAGATGCCGGCAAGGCGGCATGTGTATCCCCCTTCCTTTCCTCCCCTCCTCCAGCGTTTAGTGGGTCAGTGATCTAGCAAGTTCAGAACTGAACTGAACTGAACTAAACTGAACTGATCTAGCAAACTGTCGTCTAAAAAATAGCTAAGTGCCGCGAACTCGTCGCGAGGAGGGCCTGGGGAGGGGGTAAAGAGGCAAGAGATCTAGAGCGGAGAAGAGGGAAAAAAGGAATAAAAGAGGGATAGGGGTGGGGCGGGTTTAAAGAGGGAAGAGATCTAGAGCGGAGAAGAACAATAAAAAGAGAGGGGCAGGGGTGGGGTGGGTTCAGTACCGTAAACCTAGTGTGAAGTGATAGTCAGGCTCGCTGTCATGTTGGGTTTTGCGTCGTTTTGCTCTTGATGATATCGGTTGTGGAAATGTGAACTGTGAGAGTGTAAGGTTGTTGTATGCGTCAAACTTCCGGAAAGAAGGTGAATGAGCGAATACTAGAGGAGTGATTTTGTGTTTGACTGGTTGAAGCAGATCTCAGTTAGTGTTAGATTTCATTGTGTTAGGCCCTAAAACCAAGTTTGTTTAAACAAAACATCATGCTACCAAAAAAGAAGAGAATGGGTTTTGAGTGATCATGACTCTGTGTCCACAGAACGAAATGTTAAAAAGAGACAAGAAAACAACTGAAAGACACACAGCTTGACATGTGTTTGTTTATTTTTTTATTTTATATTTTGCTTATTTAATTATTCATTTGTGTGTGTATGGGGGGTGGGATGGGTATCATGTGTGGGGTGGAGGGTCATTCTGTTTGAAGTGAAGGTTTGATTGTTAATGACCCATGTTTTTCAAAATTGACCCATCATTTTGCCTGGCCATGGGTCATTGGGCCCATGAAGTCTGAAAACAATCTGAAGCACTGCACCTCTAGTCTAAATTAGGATGTCTTCCTTTTTTCTGTTCAGTTTATTGACTCACATGCGAAGCAAAAATGAGTCTATGTACTCAGCCGTGTCATCCGTCCGTCCGTCCGTCCGGGCGTAAAAAACTTAAACGTTGGATTTTTCTCGGAGACTATTAAATCTATCAACACCAAATGTGGCATGATGGTGTATGATGACAAGGCCTCAAAAAACATACATAGTGACTTGACCTTGCTTCAAGGTCAAGGTCACAGGAGCCATAAATGTGGTCTCAAAAACAGTCATTTTTCACATTTTCCCAATTTTCTCCCACGTTATTGAAAATGGCGACCTTAGCTACAAGTGGTATATAGGTCAAAGCAAGCCCTATCTTTTGATACCAGTTTGGTTGAACTTGCTTCAAGGTCAAGGTCACAGGAGCTCTTCAAAGTTGGATTGTATACATATTTTGAAGTGACCTTGACCCTGAACTATGGAAGATAACTGTTTCAAACTTAATAATTATGTGGGGCACATGTTATACTTTCATCATGAGACACATTTGGTCACATATCATCAAGGTCAAGATCACTTTGACTCTTATGAAATGTGACCAAAATGGGGTAGTGAACCACTAAAAGTGACTATATCTCATGGTAGAAAGTGCCAATAAGCACCATTGTGCTTCCTATGTCTTGAATTAACAGCTTTGTGTTGCATGACCTTGGATGACCTTGACCTTGGGTCAAGGTCACATGTATTTTGGTAGGAAAAATGTGTAAAGCATTTCTTTGTGTATGATGTCATTGGTAGGTTTAGTTGTTTGACCTTGACCTTGAAGGTCACCTGAAGGTCAAGGTCATATAAAGGTCAAGCATGTGAGTCGTATGGGCTTTGCCCTTCTTGTTTATCCTGAAAATGTCAGTAATAAGATTTCATGTCCATTGCACTTCAAATTTCTGTATCCCACTCTGCGGCATTATGGCAAGAAAACAATGATTTCTGCCATAAGTATATATATGTTACAGACATTATGTTAAACCAGGCATTAACGACTGAACATTTCAGTCATTAAACGAAATGACTATTTCACTCAGTCATTTCATGAAATGACTAAAATCATTAGGCATTACACTTAATGCCTGAAATTTACTTTTAGGCATTTTACATAATGCCTAAAAGTTTTTAACATGTTAATGTACTTATCTGTTGTCAATAAAACAGAAATCAAAGAGCATTTCTTCAGTTATTTTATTAAACATTTGATTCTAAACAATTGCAGTCATTAAATAAACATTTACAGCTCAAGTGACAACATTATTTCTGCAAGGCCGCACATTTTAAATGTTTGTCTCTGTCAATGTCACTGTTCTTCTGTTCGCTGCTATACTTTTTTTGTGAAGTCAGTTATTTGTTACAGCATGTGTGGCTGTTATGGCAACGGCTGTTGCACTTCAACTGTGCTTTGAAACATTTACATTTCAAGGTAGAACATTTGTTCTGCAAGGCAGCACAATTGCATTTTACGAAACCTTGACCGCCAGATGTTGTACGTTTCAGTGCTTCACGAAGTGAAACATGTTTGTCTCTGTCAATGTCACTGTTTTGTAGTAGCTGTTGAGGACAGAGAGTGAAGTCAGCTCGTGTGTACTTATTAGAAAGGATACCCTGTCTTGTGGCAATGGTGTAGAGGTCATCCCTGGTGATGTTGGCGTATTTGTCAGCAAGCTGTTTTGTCATTCTGTCGCGTCCACCATGGCCAGTGGCAATGTGGGCTCTCTTGATGGCGTCATATGTGTCCTCGATAGAGACGTAGTACAATGGCCGCTCATCAGGGGTTTTGCGTCTTTTGATTAGCCTCTCGATGTCACCACACTGCAGGACTTCGTACTTGCAATAACAAACATGATTGGTGATTGCTAATTGTTCAGTAGCTGTCTAAATTATTATTTTTAATAGCGGCTGGAGCAACTTCGCATTTCCCTGTGTTTGGCAACAAAGATGTTATATTTACTTTTTAAAGGGGGGAAGCTACGTATGTAACAAGTCCTGCCAACCAGTATAAAATCACTTACAAGTTTGTTCAGAAGGTAATAGTATCCCTTGCGAGACTTGGAACCTGTCTTCAGATCCTGTATTGTTTGAAAGTACGCATCCTTTGTTATGAAGAGTCTGTTGTTCTTCTCAAATAAATTGTATATTTCTCTTTTGAACAAACTTTCATAGTCAGTGGGCTGCTGCTCTGTTTGCTCCATTCTGATCTGACTGACCTGAATGTGAATATGATCTGACACCAAGCATCCACAACAGAGAATGTGATTAATATGAACTCGCTCATTGATTGAAACAGGAACATTTTAATGTGATTAATCAATCACTCATTGGCTGAAATATGGATTGTGATTAATCACTCACTCACTCATCAGAGAATGTAACCGGCATTGGTCGAAAACAAGTCTAAACTCTCACTCAGGTCATTTTGTTTGTTGCCTAAGAAGCAATCCAGGCAACAAATGTAATATGAATCTCAAAATGTCAGGCATTATGTGTAATGCCTAGAGATTTTAGTCATTTCATGAAATGACTGAGTGAAATAGTCATTTCGTTTAATGACTGAAATGTTCAGTTATTACACTTAATGCCTGGTTTAACATAATGCCTGTAACATATACAAATCAGAGGAAAGTAATGCAAACCATACACTTTGTTTGATGCTTGGTATCACATACAGCTTACTGGATTGCCATACACCATCATAAAGGGGAGATGAAAGGGTGGTTTTGCTATGGTCTGTGGGTTGTGTTAATTTGATTAGTGAGCTAAAGAAACTGTAAGACTTTAAAACCTGTGGTAAGTAACTCATACCTGTGAACTCCAATCAAATTTCATAATTTGCAGCACATTGAAAGTTTGTGTGTGTGCAAATGTGTTGTGAAATGTTACATGAGTGTGGTTTCTACACTCATTGGGATGTCCTTTCCAATTGTACATAAGACTAGAGTTGCTGAATGATCCCCTCATTGGCAGAGACTACTGCCTGCTGGGCTTTGAGTGTTGCTCCAATAACACACCCAGGGTTGGCCTTGAGCTGTCAGAGACTACCAATGTGGCGTGGGGGCTGCATCATGTCATTGACTCACATGCGAAGCAAAAGTGAGTCTATGTACTCACCCGTGTCGTCCGTCCGGGCGTCCGGGCGTCCGGGCGTCCGTGAAAAACTTTAACGTTGGATTTTTCTCGGAGACTATTAAGTCTATCAACACCCAATTTGGCATGATGGTGTATGATAACAAGGCCTCAAAAAACATACATAGTGACTTGTCCTTGCTTCAAGGTCAAGGTCGCAGGGGCCATAAATGTTGTCTAAAAAACAGTCATTTTTCACATTTTCTCAATTTTCTCTAAAGTTTTTGAGATTGGATACCTGACCTATATATGGTATATAGGGCAAAGTAAGCCCTATCTTTTGATACCAGTTTGGTTGACCTTGTTTCAAGGTCAAGGTCACAGGAGCTCTTTAAAGTTGGATTGTATACATATTTTGAAGTGACCTTGACCCTGAACTATGGAAGATAACTGTTTCAAACTTAATAATTATGTGGGGCACATGTTATACTTTCATCATGAGACACATTTGGTCACATATCATCAAGGTCAAGGTCACTTTGACCCTTATGAAATGTGACCAAAATGGGGTAGTGAACCACTAAAAGTGACCATATCTCATGGTAGAAAGTGCCAATAAGCACCATTGTGCTTCCTATGTCTTGAATTAACAGCTTGTGTTGCATGACCTTTGATGACCTTGACCTTGGGTCAAGGTCACATGTATTTTGGTAGGAAAAATGTGTAAAGCATTTCTTAGTGTATGATGTCATTGGTAGGTTTAGTTGTTTGACCTTGACCTTGAAGGTCACCTGAAGGTCAAGGTCATGTAAAGGTCAAGGTCAAGCATGTGAGTCGTATGGGCTTTGCCCTTCTTGTTTAAACCTTGCTTCTGTGCATTGGCCAAAAAATTTGTTAGAATTAAATTAAGATTTTGTTCTCTCCCTCTGTGTGATTTTATGCATTCATAAGTTGTTTTGTATGTTTTAGATAAAATTAGATTGAATCACAACTAGATGTAAATATGTTCACAGGGGCGCTAACGGGATGTCTTGTGCAGGTTGCAGAATTTTTATTAAATATTTATAATACGCGTTCACTTGTCTTCGAGAGGATGGTATGACAAAGAATGTGCAAGTGCCTAGAAGGCTGCCAGACGACATTTACTGATGTTCTTAACTACAAAAGTAGATGAAGATAGAAAAACATACATCTGGTACAGGAACAAATATAAACAGACCATTAGGGATAAGAAAAAATAGTACAGAGAGAATGTAAGTAATACAGTGGGTACGAGACAGTGCAAACTTCTGGAGACAAGTTAAAATTCTGAGTACAAAATCACGAGTTCCTTGCAGCAGTTCTTTACAAGCATTGTATGACCACTTTAAGAGTATTTTTTCGTGCCTTCCATCCGTCGACCACGATTGCGACGTGCAGCCTGGAAGTATCAATTACTTTGATGACAGCGATTTAAATTCACCCTTTACACGGGCCGATAACAAATGCTTTGAGGTCTCTAAAAGCTGGGACATCTGCAGGTACAGATGGTGTAGTAGCTGAAATGTTAAACTCAGCTGAACATTTGTTGTTACCTTTGTTATTGTATTTATTGAATGCTATATTATTTGATTATGGTGTGTTTCCACATGTTTGGTCGGAGGTTATAATTGTACCGATCCATAAACGTGGACCGAGTGTAAATCCTGATATTTACAGACGTATTGCTTTATCTAGCACCTTCAGTAAGGTATTCACCCATGTTATTTGCTGCAGGTTACAGAACTGGGCAGAGCAGCATGATCTTATTCGGGAAGAACAGGCGGGCTTTAGAAAAGTGTATGGGACAGTTGACAACGTATTTATCTGTATGGTATCATTGACAAATATTTGTCTAAGCACAAACAACTTTATATTGGGTATGTAGATTTTAGAAAAGCTTTTGATACTGTGAACAGGAGTATATTGTGGAAAATTTTGCAAGAAAATGGGATTACAGGGAAAATCGTACATATTTTGATAGCCATGTACAGATCAGTGCGATACTGCGTAAGAGGGAGGGAGGGTCAAACGGACTTCTTTAAGTGCTCCTCGGGACTAAAACAAGGCTGCAAAATCAGCCCGATCTTATTTTCTTACCTAATTAACTCCCTGATTGAAGAGATATCTGTAAACAGTAAGCATGGTATACAACATTTGCCCAACACACCTGATTTAAGTGCTCTCCTCTTTGCAGACGATGTCGCTCTGCTTTCTGATACAACAGTTGGTCTCCAAAATCAATTAAACTGTCTTAAAATCGCAGCAGATAAACTTGGTCTGAAGGTTAACACAGACGAAACGAAAGTAGTTGTATACAGAATAGGTGGACATTTGGCCAGATATGAAAAATGATATCTGGGTGACGTACAACTGGAAGCGGTTAGCGACTACAAGTATCTCGGCAACATACTTTCGACGAAAATATGCACCAAAGAGACATAATGAATGGCTTGTAGAGCAAGAGCTGCTCTTTTTCTGTTGACTAGGACATTGAGAAAGATTTCACATGTAACACCAGATGTGTGTTTTAAGTTGTTTGATACCCAAATGTTGCCGATTCTTTTGTATGGAGCCGAAATCTGGGGAATGGATGATTGTCACACGATAGAAAATGTGCATCTACATGCTCTGAAAAGTTTCCTTAATGTTTCTTCATGAACCCCTAATGATGTGGTCTATGGAAACACTAGGCGTTTTGCTCTGTCTATCAATGCCAAGCTACGCAGTGTCAAGTACTGGCTTAAAGTCTTGAAAATGGACGAAAGTAGGTTTACGTTTAGAGTTTATCAGATGATGCTGTGTACACCGAAAAATGAAGAGTTTT
>JAWQFJ010006378.1:17500-23403 GCA_034096865.1 Theodoxus fluviatilis | reverse complement strand
ATGAGATAGGCTTTCTTAGGTAGCCTGTCATCAGACTTTTTGGTCAGTTTTAGCCAGTATCTGATAGCTTTCATTGCACTATTAATGGCGAGAGGAAACCTTCCCGTTTCTCCATATACCAAGCTGTTAGGCGTTCTGCAGTCCACCTTTAGGAAACGTTTGCAAGCAAACATATGTGCTTTCGAGAGAGAGAGAGAGAGAGAGAGAGAGAGAGAGAGAGAGAGAGAGAGAGAGAGAGAGAGAGAGAGAGAGAGAGAACAGCAAACGTGAGTACAGTCTGAGCACTCAGCACAAACACAACGCTAGACAAGTCCCCCTCTCTCTGTCCATGCCTCTTGCACAAGACAACCCAAGACGGTGCCTACCTGCGTGGCAGTCCTGGTCACCAGACGAGACAGCTGCAGCAGCCAGAGTGAGATGAAACCAAGAGGCACTGCAATATACGGACACACCCCCTGGCAGCTTGTACGCACTCTGGGATAGGAGAATGGTTTTCCGTAAAGGCCTCAAGGCCTCCTTAATCCTGGACAAATTTCTAGCAAATATGATATTTCCATGGGAAACATCGCGCTCGCAAGTCCTGAAAGCAATGCACTGTCGAGTGTCCGCCAATAGAAACACGTTCTATTTTTTCATGTCTGTCGGACACTCCCTCAGCCAATCCAAAGGGTTCCTACTTGTGATGTAGAGATATACATGTGTCCAGCAAGATGTCGTAATAGCGGCCTATTCCAGCTCGATTAAAGTTTTCTGTGGCTTTTGCTACATCATCTGTCAGTTGTCGGATGTGCTGACGCCTAGATATAAATTACTTGTACAGTTTTACATCACTGTACCTTTCTAATGTGTTGCCCTTTATTGCAAAAATCCTGGTGACGTCACAATGAGCGCAGCTGACTCGATCGAGTTTGAAGAGAAGAAAACAAAATCCCACAAACCTCGTGTTGAAGTACAAAGCTGGTGTTCTCCTCTTTTTGCTTGTGGGGAACTGATTGGTTGGGCATTTGTAAATCGAGAAAAATACCAAATATAACTATGAGCACACTGTTATAGCGAAACTTGGTAAAACTTACATGAACACTACCTTTTCAGTATAATACACGTGATATAGCGGGAATCGTTGACGACCGCCACGCGGCTGACCCAGGTTCTTTTTCCGGCCAAAGCTCTTGTCTGTACTTTAGTAATATCTCACCTCAGTTCTCTGTTAGCGTTTTACCGGACACAAAGACATTTCGTGTCCTGTCAACACAACTTGCCACATGTGAGGAGGCCTTTACAGTTGCTGTGTCCGCCCTCTGTCCCCCGCCCCAGAACTTTCCTCCCGCCTGCAAACAACCCCCACCCCCTTCCCCGTTCCATCCACATCTGTCGCAAGGTAGAAAATTACAAGTGAGCGACTTGGTTGTCACATGTGATTACCTGGCAAAGGTTTCCAGTATAACACTTGCCCGATATCGTCATCTCTGTGCCAAAAGGCTGGGTAGGGGCTGATTTAGAATAAATCATATGCAGAAAAAAGAAAAGGAACGCACAGACACACACGCGTACACATTCAGAACACACGAATACACAAAAATACTCATATGCTGGTACGCGCGCATGCACACACACAATCACAGAGTAAGAAACATACTCTCATATATACACACGAAACACATAGCTCTAACACACACACACACACACACACACACACACACACACACACACACACACACACACACACACACACACACACACACACACGAGAGAGAGAGAAAACGAACGAACGACCGAAAACTTTATTGCTGGGGCCTCTAGCCCATTGCAAGGTGTACATTATCAACAGTTTTAACAGCACCACAATGCACAACAGTCAATACATGTTGTAAGCACAAACATCGGTGGGTCGAGTGATTGGTTTCACTGGGAATAATACATTAACTAATCGCTGAACACGAGCTGATTCATCTCAGATAAATCCAATGCTTCTGTTCTTATCTTAAAGGAATAATGTAAAAATTTTGAAACATTTCGAACTGTCAGAATTTCATCAGTTGTGAACAGATATGTGATAGTTTCATGAACATCGGATTGTAAGTATGGCGTTATATATATTTGTCTTAAAACAGAAAGGGCCGGGCAACACAACAGAAAATGCAGTTCATCCTCCTCTTCTTCCATACATATTGGACAGACAGTTGAATGATTTTGTGGTTTGTATATGTTCTTATGTTCACTAATTCCTCGTCTGAATCTCACCAAGTGGTCTCTGAAGAATCGTTTATCAACTGCATATAAATATGGTTCGAGCACTCGATCCGTCTTAAACAGTCTGTAGAAAGAGTAACGGCTGCTTTCTTGCACCCTGCTTCTCCATGCATTGTCATATTCTCTTATCATTTTTTTCTTTATATTGCTGAGGAACTCTGTCTCATTATGTACGTTTTGACTAGTCCATTCCCTCTCAAGATTGTACCTACACAGCAATGATTTGACATTTGAAGCCCAATTAGTTTTACAATGAACTGAGTTGCACATCATCCGATAGACTTTGAATGGATATCTGTCTTGGTCTATCCTGATGATTTTTAACCAGTACTTTATGGTCCGCAAAGTAGCATTTATACTCAGTGGATATCTGCCAGGGTCTCCATAAACCATTACATTGGGGGTTCTAGAAGCAACATTCAGGAACCACTTTAATACAAACAGATGGACATTTTCAATGTGTTTACAGTCGTTCAGACCCCACAGCTCAGATCCATATAACAACATTGGCTGAATGTGTGCATCAACGACTTTGAAAAGTAAATCAGGTGTAACAATGCTCAGTTTGCGTAGGGACTTAAGTATTTGAATAGAAGCTGCTTTGGCTCTACCCGAAATGTCTGACAGGATGGTATTCGTGCACAATCTTGTAGACAATGTTATACTTGTACTGTGAAACCACTTCCAGCTTCCTTCCACACTAAAAAACAGATTGGCATTTACCACACATTCAATGAAGGTAAAGCAGTTATTGTGGAGAGATTCAATTGTACATTAAAATCATATATGTGGAAGTATTTCACTGCCAACAACACATACAAATATATTCATCCCTCCAGGTTTACTGGAGGTCCTACAGACTTTATCTGTCTGTGTGTGTGTGTGTGTGTGTGTGTGTGTGTGTGTGTGTGTGTGTGTGTGTGTGTGTGTGTGTGTGTGTGTGTGTGTGTGTGTGTCTGTCCCGACTCCACGGCCTATATCTCAAAAACTACTGGACGGATTTCCTTGAGATTTTGCACACTGACTGGAAGTTAGGTCCCATTCAATATTATCAAATTTTCAGAATCGAGGTTTGAAAAGAAAGTGACTTTTTTACATTTTGGTGTTTCAATGAAAACGATTCAACAGACTCCATTTTGCAAAATCTGTGACGTCATCATTTGACGTCGAATAATGTGACGTCATTTGCGAGGAGATTTTTGAAGGAGGGTGAATAGAATAGAATAGAATAGAATTCTTCGGCTTGCTTAGGCGTCCAGGGCCTATCGCCGATTCTGGTAGTTCTCTGGCTGTATTTTTATTGTTCTTGGCCCGTATTCACGACGGCGATTTATCTTTTTAACACTCGATTTATCTCCTATCCCCGATTTATCTTGACTTCGGTTTAAATTCTCCTATTCATGACGGCGATTTAGCCCTAAACTCGCGTCAAAGCAGAGTGTTAAACTATTCTCCCGAAGTCGGCAAGATAAATAGATAAACCGGGGTTATCGAGAGAGGCAAGATGGCAGCAATTGTGCTTAAGAAACGAATTCATGACAATCTGTTAAGGAAAAACCGAGTATTCCGAGACCGAAGGCACCCGTTAGAAGTATTTAATGATGAAGAGGTGTTCAGAAAGATTCGATTCCATCGAAAGGAAATCTTGGCCATCACCGACGAGATCTATAAAGAAATCAGTCGAACCCAGAATTATTCAAAGGCACAGCAACCGAAAGAATGACGTCGTCAGGCAAGTCCTTCTTGCGCTTAGATTTGATGTAAGTGGCGCATTTCAGGATCAACACACTCATTTCGGTTTCACTGAAGTTTTTTGCCCTTGCCTTTCTCTCTTTTTTCTTGCTAGCCATTTTTTTCTATCTACTCCACGTATTTAGATATAGATCAGTGTCTACGCGAAGAAAACACAACGTAACCACGGTAACCACACATGGTGTGTGCGTGAATCACTGAATGAGTACAAATGCACATGTCTGGGTTGAACATCTATAATACACTTCCTCCTCTGTGTGACTGTGTGAGTGTTAATTCAGCGTCTATGACATGCCAAAGGAAAGCAAAGCATGTCATAATAGGAGCTTCCTGAACCTATCCATCATGTTTAAAATATATGGTTGATTGTTCCTGGGCCGATAGCTTAGAAATGGATTTACATGCTTTACAAACACTCCGTCATTGCAATTCTCTAATGGCTCAGCTGGTAGAGCGTTCGACTCTTGGTCATGCATGACCAGGTTTGATTCTGCGCTGAAACTTTTTTTTTCTTCTCTTTTTACGAGAGGTTGTGGTTTTGTTGTGTTTTTATGTGTGTTTTCCCCCTCTTTTCTCGAGAGGTTGCGGGTTTGAACCCAATCTTTTCTTAAATGCCAAAACCTGGAGGTTCAGCGCCAGCGGTTTTTATATTTTACCTGATATGATTGAGAGATACAATAAAACAGTTCATAGATCTTTGGGTATGACTCCTACAAGAGCATCTGATCAAAAACATGAACAGCAGGTCTACCTTACTTTGTTTCAGAATGAACAGGTATTACAGTCTCAGCCTAAGTTCAACATAGGAGATTTGGTGAGGATTTCTAAGAAGAAGAGGCAGTTTGAAAAGGGTTATTCCCCAAACTGGACTAAGGAATTTTTTTTAATTAAATCAATTCAAAAAACAAATATGTTCTCTTACACAGTGGAAGACATGAATGGTGAGGAGGTACTGGGCAGCTTTTAAACACAATAAGTACAGAGAACAACTCAAGATGGTTTTAGAATTGAATCGGTGGTCAAACGTAATTATTAAAAACAACTGGCGTTTGTAAAATGGAAAGGTTATGCCCCACAATTTAATAGCTGGGTGCCTTTTAAAGAATTAAAACGCATAAGACAAGATCAGTGAAGTAGAGACAAAAATACTTACCTTGCAGCAAGCAATGTTGGAGGTCTGAAGGCAGATAGGTGTTCTTTGCAGAGTTGATTAAAATCGTTAAAAGGTAATGAATTATTCAGCCCTTGTGGTCTGTTACCATAGTTGGTGCAGAAGAGACCCGCACTGCAGCAGCTGTGCCCATGCAATCAATAACACAGCGTGCCACCTTGTATATCTCTTGACCATGTTGGGCTAAAGCTTGTGGCTTGACACTTGATAAAGGAAACGTTATAGTACTTACCTTGCTTCCAGCAATCTATTAGGTAAACACTGTTTCTAGCTAAAGGCAGGTAAAAATAATAATAAAAAGCATTATCAGTTTGTAACTTTATTAAGTCAAAGGTGATGAAGATAGAGGAGGAGGCGTCGTAGAAGGAGCAGCAGAAGCAGTACTTGATCAGCTATAGCAGCAAAAGTTGTAACAGGATCCATCCCTGAAAACATAAAATAAGCTTGTTGGAAATGCTGTGATTTAGGGGGGTTAATGAAAAAAAATATTAAAAATAGGGATGAAATACGAATAAGAGTTAAAGATCAAAAACAACCTACCTGGAGCACTTGGTACAGGTTGTTCAGTGAATTTTGCTGGGGTCACCTGTATCCATGGTTGGAAGCAGAGCTCGCAGCCCGGCAACAGGAATACGGGCATCAGGTATGCCGGTATTAGGCATGCCAGTATTGGGCATGTCAGTATAATGCATGGTTTTCTGCATCTCTACTTCCAAAACAGCCAGACCCT
>JAWQFJ010006378.1:0-10000 GCA_034096865.1 Theodoxus fluviatilis | reverse complement strand
TTGGATGAAATGCTCTTGCTCCATAGCTGTCCAAGAAGAAACTCTAGTTTGCTGAAATAGAAATTGGACCTTCGTTTCAAGTGTAGTGTGTGTGTGTGTGTGTGTGTGTGTGTGTGTGTGTGTGTGTGTGTGTGTGTGTGTGTGCGTGCGTGCATGTGTGTGTGTGTGAGTGAGAGAGAGAGAGAGAGAGAGAGATAGAGAGAGAGAGAGAGAGAGAGGGAGAGAGAGAGAGAGAGAGAGAGAGAGAGAGAGAGAGAGAGAGAGAGAGAGAGAGAGAGAGAGAGAGCTCGGACGCTGGAATTGTGCATAGTCTAAAATAAAACAGAAAAATAAAATAGCATTGCATTTCTATAAAAGGTCATTAATATTTTTTTAACATGTCAGCAGTTTGGCTGCGTACCTCAGAGATGAGAATCAGATGTTATTGGCACGTGTGTGTATACATCCAAACACATGACTATTTCGATATGGGATCGCACTTCGGTCTATGATAGACATCGATTTTTGTTTTCGAACACCCTGCTAAAATTCAACAAAACACTTATTTATGTTGTTTATAACATACAGACATTCCTGTCATAATATTTTGATGATAACAATCAGCAGAAAGAAAAATACGATAGGCCTACACTTCGAATGCACATATACACAACACACAACTTTGACCCGGTCACGTGGCAAACATTTGCTGTTAATTCTGCGTAAACTTTGCCATGAATAGCAAAAAATAGCTTTAATAACTTGCAGTACTGGTAACTTAATGAGTTTAGACATCGAATTAGGCTACTTATCAAGACTAGACTTGATGCTGCAAACAAATAACTCCGATTTGCCACAACCGCTCGTAGATGCGTAGTCCGCCATGATGCGTTCCACTACCAGTGCGCGGAGAGTACTCGTCTCCGTTTGGCTCGCGCTGCGCGAGCATTCATTTGTCCGACACGTTTCATATATCGTTAAATTCGGCATAAAATGAGCTTTAATTTCCGTCTTTATTGTATATAATCCGTTGAGTAGTTCCAGAGATATGAGCTTTTGAAAATTAGACATATTTTCAGATAGAATTTTCTTTAACTTAATCGCTTTATTTTGGAAAAATATTTATACGAGAATAAACTGTGGAGCTTCGTCTTGCTGACTCAGTAATTCGCATACTTGGAATGGGTTTCTTGACGGCGCGAAAGGTATTGTTTCTAACACACTGTAAATATGCTCGGTGAAATACGCCATTCCGACTGATGATGCGAAGCGTATTTTGTGTTTCATCTAGTACTTTTAGTGCATTCGCACAAGTACCACAGATCACAGACAACGTAAAAAACAACACAGAACGACAGATGAAGGTTGAAACTTTATTTTGCACATAGTTTTGGTGCGAAACTTTTCAATTTAAATATATAAACATCACGGGGTAAATCATCAATTTTTAGCCTGCAGGCACCTTTCCCGGCAAAACTGGCTGCGGCTGCCAGTACCTACTTCTGGACGGATTTCCTTGACACTTTACACACTTACTGGAAGTTAGGTCCGATTGAATGTATCAAATTTGCAGAATCGAGGTTTGAAAAGAAAGTGATGTATGTAGGTCGTAAACTCGAAACACACCCCCCCCCTAAAATGTCAGTTGACGGAATGGCGAAATGCGTGGCCATTTAATGGCAGTGAATCGATATTAAACTTGGCAGAACTAGACCTTGAGTATCCTAAGATGTACAAGACCACTCAAATTTCATGAACTATCATCCATTTTTCTACAATTTACAGTGCAAAATACGAACCAAGGTGGTTTACGGAAAAGAACGTTATAAATGCTTTAGAAACACTCAGTCATACCAGTTCTCCAATGGCACATGTGGTAGAGCGTTGGACTGTTGGTCATGCATGACCAGGTTCGATTCTGTGCTGGAATTTTTTTCTCTCTCTCTTTTTTTCGAGAGGTTGTGTGTCCGAACCCGACCTCGTTTTTTGTGTTTGTGTGTGTGTGTGTGTGTTTTTCCCTCCTCTTTTCTCGAAAGGTTGCGGGTTCGAACCCGATCTTGTTTTTTCTTCTTTTTTTTAAAATGCCAAAACCTGGATGTTTTTACGAAACCTTTTTGCTCATCACTTATTATGTGGGGTATAATTTTTTTTTTAGTCTGTTAGCAATACAAGATGAGGCTAGCTTATATAATACATTCAGAAGTGATATAGGGCTTCAGTTTTTCAAGCGAGTTCTATCGCTATCATGCTTGGGTATACAGGTAATTATTCCCTGTTTGTGGACAGACGACAATTCCACTCTTTCTACGCCTCGTTAAAGCTTCTGAGAATAAAGATGCCCAGATCCTTCCAGAAGAATTAAAATAATTCTGCACTAAAGCCATCAGTCCCCGGCGTTTTATTATTTGACATTGATTGAAGTGCATTTGTGAGCTCACCATAAGTCAGAGGACCTTCTATCTCAGCTTTTTGTTCCTCAGTCAATTTTCGGCCGTTATCAACTGACACCATGTACTGCCAATTTTTCATTCTCCCATCCTCTCTTTCTCTCTCTATAAAGTTTCAAAAAATTTAGCTTGGGCTGCAAGAATGTCGTTTTGAGCCGTCAGAATATGTCCGTCGTCAGTTACCAACTTGTTTATCACCTTGTCAGTGTAGTGCCTTTTTTCAAGGCTCAAAAAGTATGAAGTACATTTTTCCCCTTCCTCTATCCACCTAGCTTTTGATCTAATTATAACGCCCCTTGTTTTTTCCTCTTTCAATGATTGTAGTTCTTTTTTTTGCGTCTCTAAAAGTTTAAGTTTGTCACTGATATTTCCTACACTTGCTTCCAAGTCAGCCTCTAAACATCTTATGCTTTCTATCAATTTCCTTTCCTCTTCCTCTCTCTCTCTCTTGCGTTTTTTTGAGTATTGTAACGTGTTTTGTCGGATAATCATCAATAGATAGTCTATAAATGTACTCAAGGGTATTGTCAACTGCAATTCCCATGGGGAAATCTGCATGAGAGTCTCCCGCCTGTATGGTGTAGGCGCATATTCTTCAATAGTTTTCCTAATCAAATCTTTTACCAGATCGACATAGCCTGCATCTTTTATTAATGAAGCATTGAACTTCCAAAATCCTGGTCCTCTCTTATGCCCAAATGAGAGAGACAGAGTAATCAATGAATGATCTGATCTATAGCCTATATCAATTTGTGCATCATTCAGCGCCTGTGCTATACCACTCGTACAAAGGAAAAAATCCAATCGAGCCTGCTTTTGGAATTTTGCAGTTCTCCATGTGAATCGTTCTGCATCCGGATGAATTGTTCTCCATACATCTATCAGTTCAAACCTCTCCATGTTGTCCAATAATACATTTCTAGCTAATTTATTATTAAGCCTAACATAATTTTTACTATCTTTCTTTTGATTCAATATCAAGTTCCAGTCACCTCCTAGAATAATTTCCTGATTTCCAATATCATCAATATATCCAAAAAGGGTACGATAGAATAAAGGTTTATCATCATTTGGCCCATAAACATTTCCTAATGTTATTCTCTTGTCTTTAAAAGACAAATCAACTAAAAGAAAGTTACCATTTGGATCTAGAATGGAACTATGAATTTTGAAATCAAAATTGTTATTAAATAAGACTGCCACACCTCTTGCCCTGCTAGTACAAGGAGCAATCAATCCTTCAAAACCCCATTCAAGGAGCATTCTGCTGGTAGTGTCTTTGTCAATGTGAATGTCTTGAAGCATTATTACCGAGGGTCCATAAGCTCTTAAATGGTTTAACACATCTCTTCGCTTCAGCGGATCAGCAAGTCCCCTACAATTCATATATATTATTTTTTAATCAGACATAATAAATGGTAAGAATTCCTTTCTTGCTGACTGCATTTAACTTCCCAGTGGTGACTCCAACGATAGCTGCACCACGTAACAAGGAACAAGAATGCGATGCCAAGTGTAACAAAACCACAAATAAACATACAGACACTTCCAGATTGCCATAACCAAACATATGTATCAATCAGATCCTCTGCATTCATTTCTTGGCCACAACCCCAACGTGTATCTCTTCTCTCTCCCCCTTCACCCCCCACCCTACACTTCCACCTCCCGTTCCCCATACCGTCGTACAAGAAAAGAAAAAATGTTAAACGAAAGGAAAACTCCACACAAAAAAATACAAACATACAACGAAAAATTCGAAAAGGTGTGAGTATCACTCTCAGGGCTGCGCACAAAACCCAGCCTCGCAAAATATATACTGTAAGTCATCTACCACAACAGTAAAGTCAATCACGTTCAAAAGATCTCTTGCAACACTAAGTACGCAATGCTTCTTAACACAGCTCCACATTTGCACAACATGACATATCTATAAGTTTCTAATTACCCCGTTTTGATTTCCTAAACTATCCAACTCGACTCTGAACATGTAAGCATTAACAACATAAGGAAATGTGGGAGGGGAGGAAAAGTAAGCGCACCTGGATCTGGGTTTGCCCACCTGAAAAAATATGTTCTTCTTTACCATAAGAAGGTAAATCCTGCATTCGGTATAAAGTTCTCCTTTCGCGGTTTGCCAGCTTTCGTACAGTTCTACACTGCAATCTCATATTAAACTTCTTTGCTCGCCTCGCATGCGGAGAACACAAAAATACACAATCTTTCGGCTTGATCTGCACGTGTTTTAACTGCATTTCCGACTATTAATGAAGGAGAAGCTGCCACTACCGCTGTAGTAAAGAAGCCAGAGAAGAAAAGTGCTGAAGGTAAGACATCATCTTGTCTTCTATAGATACAAGGAAACAGGAAGATGCATTGGGGGGAAGGGAGGATGGCCAACAGTGTGATAATGCATACTGGATGCAGAGGAAGTCGTAGAAGAAACTCTTTAAACTGTTTACTTCGTCAGTGCAGCATCCACGTTGATCAGAGCAAGGTCTACCTAGACAGCTAGACAGAAGTGTAGGTGCAGAAATGTGTCTGATGCATAAGACTGAGTTCCCACGGTCATTAAAAACCTGGAAAAGTTGTGAAATTTTCCAAATATTTTTCAAGGGTCTTGAAAAGTTTTGAAGTGTTGGATGACACTGTACAGTCATGGACAAGTTGTGAAATTTCTGCATCAGTCGAAACATTTTTTTTGTTTGTTATCGACGTGTGAGTGATCACTTTGCTGTCATATGGCGTGCAGAGTTATTTCCCTTGACTGGGCGCAACATCATTGAGCTGGAGGTGCAAAGCCCTCGCTCCGCTGTCCGTTTCTGTGAATGGAAGAGGCCAGACGCCCCGAGCAGAATGAAACTTAAGTAGATTTCACCGATTTCTGTGAGAAAATGTCTGAACTCATTCAAGTCACATTATTTTCAGTGCCTCTTATATTCAGAACCACAAGAAAACATTATTTAAAAAAATAAAATCGCATTTTAGAAAGTACTAAAGCAGATTTGTGTGAGAAAATGTCTGAACTCATTCAAGTCACATTATTTTCAGTGCCTCGTATATTCAGAACCACAAGAAAACATTATTTAAAAAAATAAAATCGCATTTTAGAAAGTACTGAAGCAGATTTGTGTGAGAAAATTTCTTAACTCATTCAAGACACATTATTTTCAGTGCCTCTTATATTCAGAACCACAAGAAAACATTATTAAAAAAAATAAAATCGCATTTTAGAAAGTACTGAAGCAGATTTGTGTGAGAAAATTTCTTAACTCATTCAAGACACATTATTTTCAGTGCGTCTTATACCTGGAACCACAGGAAAACATTTATTTGTGATAAAATCATATTTTAGAAAGTACTAAAGCAGATTTGTGTGAGAAAATGTCTTAACTCATTCAAGACACATTATTTTCAGTGCCTCTTATATTCAGAACCACAAGAAAACATTATTTAAAAAAATAAAATCGCATTTTAGAAAGTACTGAAGCAGATTTGTGTGAGAAAATTTCTTAACTCATTCAAGACACATTATTTTCAGTGCGTCTTATACCTGGAACCACAGGAAAACATTTATTTGTGATAAAATCATATTTTATAAAGTACTAAAGCTATAAAACAAAGTTTAGATCTCAGAATTCCATCTTTGCCCCCTTACAACAAGGAAAATTATGCTAATGCATAACATCATACAAACCTGTGCATCGTCAAGGACTATGTTCAGTGCTAGGATGCCAAAAGTGTCGTGAATTAGTTTTAAATTTTCAAAAAGTATTGTAAAAAGTAATGTAAAAAGTCTTGAAAATTGTTTCTTGGGAGTCTTCATGAACCCTGGTAAGATGAAGACAGATCAAAGATTATAGGTTACACAAAGATAGCTCATGCCGAGCTTTTGCTATATGAAGTTACAAGACGCTGCATCTAGCGGACGGTGGTAGGAGTGAATCAAGGAAAGTCTACTCACACCGCTTAGTGACAAGACGGCGAAGAAAGCTGCCTGCTGATTGGAGGATTCTATTCAGGGAACCAATCAGAGGACTGCTTTAGTGTAGATATGGCGTATATGTCTACTCTTTGAACAATTCAATGGCGGCAGCTCTCTCATGTTCGCGCAGATAAAGCTATATTTTGGGATACTAGAAACCCATCCGAAAAAAATGTAAGCCATGAACAGCATTAATTTATCAAAGCTGTATGTTGAATGCATCAAAAGGTATGAAAGGTCCTATTTTTTAACAATCGAAATGCAGGACACAGGGCAACGCTTGATCCTAATTATAAATCTTTGCGGAAGCGGCAACTGAATTCACTTAATCGAATGATTTTCTGGCCGCAAATCACCTTCTTGACAGGTATGTATTGCTTTGCATTTCCTAAAGATATTCCACAGGGGTGTGTATACGTTGATAAACAAGCTTGCATTCTTAGATAATATTGAAAAATAGATCGTTCCCATTCAAACCATACCATGTAGATCTAGGTCAAGTTGGATTTCACAACGCCTGCTACAAAAAACAAAGCCAAAACACCCCCATTATTGCAGCAAATCATTTTATTACACATTACACAGTAAATTTATTCACAAACATGATCGGAACGCATCAGAAACCGTCGATAAACAAGAAGTTTAACATGTCGCTAAGAGGTGTGATTAACTTTCCTTGATTCACCAATACTACCATCCGCTTGGGGCGCAACGTGTCACGATCCTCACGACAATGAGCTAATGAACTATCTTTGTGTAATCTATAATCTTTGGACAGATGTATTCATTAACTCCAGAAGCAGTATCTGTTTGTTGGGGTCAGCTCTGCAATAGCCCTCTCGACGAAGAACATGAAACTTCGGAATGAGTTCTGATGTCGGGCCACTCTAGTGGACTTGTTTGAAGAGAGGAGTGTGGGAAAGATGGGGAAGCTGGCAGGCCACGCAAGCCGACAGACCGCAGCATCTGATTGGCTGCGTGTTTACAAGGGGGTTTATGCTCAAAACAGGACCGCATTGCGTTGCCGACTGCTGTGAGTTTCATGGTGACAAAATCCAGCAGATAGCACTTCTGTGCCTATTCCAGAGAAAACGGCACGTTTATAGGGGAACTCCTTTTTTTCTTCAGTAATGTATGGTAAGTTCAGGAAACCAATGATGTAATATAGAGCCCTGATGACTTTTCTCAACTTTTGCTCAAACATTTTTTGGGCCAATTTTAGCCTCGTTTCTCCTGCACTGCCCCATTTTGCATGGACAAAGGTCTTGCATAGCCTACAAAGGCGGAGAGGCCGTAACACTTCATTCATCCTTGGCTTCCTTGATACATCTACTGGACTGCTAAGCTCGGTGCCATAATAGCCTGAAGGATTGTACTGCTTCCTGCTTCCAGAATCCTCTGCGCCAATCTACGGAGTGGTCAACAAACCCAAAAAGAAAAAGACTGAAGGTGAGGAGAGTTTTGCTGAAATTATATTTTGTTGATTGCTGTGCTGTGACATTCTTTCTCTCTCTCATTTGATGATGATGATGATGATGATGATGATGATGATGATGATGATGATGATGATGATGATGATGATGATGATAATGATGATGATGATGATGATGATGATGATGATGATGATGTGATTGTTGATGATGATGATGATGATGATGATGATGATGATGATGATGATGATGAGTGATGATGAGTATGATGATGATGATGATGATGATGATGATGATGATGATGATGATGATGATGATGATGATGATAGTGATGATGAAAATCATTATGATAATGATGAAAATTATGTTGATGATGAAAATGATGATGATGATGATGATGATGATGATGATGATGATGATGATGATGATGATGATGATGATGATGATGATGATGATGATGATGAAAACAGTAGTGGTAGTAGTACTAGTAGTATGATGATGATGACGACGAGGATGATGACTGCCCATTGATGACACGGTTTACTCCATGAACGCTCCATCAAAACTGCCAAAAACTCCTCTGGCCCCTGCATATCCACGAGGTGGCAGTAACCAGGGTCAAGGCCATTGAACACCACGACAGCACTTTTGCCAGGAAATGGCTAGGAGCCCTACGAACCCTCATATCCATCACCCTCTACAGCTCCTCCAGCAAGCTGTGTCTTCCTCTGTCATCACTCATGGAAGCATCCGAGGTCGGCAAGTCTTGTCTCCTCATGAGGCTCAGCGACTCAGCCGACCAGGTCATCCATGATGCCCCTCCAGACCTCATAATGGGCAAGAAGTGGGCAGCAGCAGATGAGGTTGCCTTTGCAACCCAGGAACTCCTGCTGAAAGAGGTTATGGGGGCAACCCAGACAGACAGGGGCAGGCTGGGTCTTCGCATGAAGAAATTGTTCTCCTTGGAGGATACGGCTGGGAGAAGAGCGTTCATGGCCCAGGAAATCCGGAGGAAGGAGGACAAAAGGGTCACTCGGGCAATGTCCCAGGCTCAGCAGGGACAGTGGATCCCAATGGAGGACAAGGCCCAAAAAACTCTGAACTGGAAAGAGCTGTGGCATATTGACCCTAACCGCATCAGTTTCTTCATCTGCGCCACCTTTGACATGCTACCAACACCAGTCAACTGCCACAAGTGGGACCCTGCCATGAAGGACTGATGCCCCCAGTGTGATGGCATAAGGGAGTCTGGGGCACATTCTCGCAGGCTGCCATAAGTCACTGGGGCACACATGGCAACTCAACCAAGGGCTGCAGGTTCTGGTGGATACTGTGGAAGACTGCTGCAGTCAAGCAAGCAAGCAAGTAGCAGGAGATGCAGGTCACCAAAACTGTCACTGCAGGAAGAGGAAAGATCCACTCTTGCACAGAGACCAAGCCACCAACCATCTGACACTGCTAAAGCCAGGCATGCAGTAGGAACTTGGCGCAGACTTAAACGGAAGACGGGGCATTCCCAAAGCCATCCTTAGGTCCATCCATCGCCCAGACATGGCACTCTGGTCCAGGAGGTCAGGGAGTCTCATACTGGCCAAGCTGACAGTACCTTGGGAGGGCAACGTGTCCTGGGCCCATGAAAAAAGTCGACCCGATATGAGGACATCTGACTGCCGTGTGGTGAGCTTGGGTGCAACTGCAGGATAAGTTGGCTGCACTGTGGGGCACTCTGCCATCCACTTTCTACACTGCCTGGGGACAGGGTCCAGGGCCGTCCAAAAGACGACAGGGCTGCTGCAGGAGACCGCTGAAGCTGTCCCGCTGTGGGTGTGGCAGTCCGCCAGGCGCCGTACACAGGCCGCAACTAGTGGACACTCCCCGGTGGTGATTTGCGCTGCTTGGGGCCGCCCGTGGTTGAGCTACTGGAAAACATCCCGAAAGTTGCACGACCACGGGTTCCAGCTGATGAGGGGATGCCCAGTGGCAGCAGCCGTATGTAATACTCATACGTGGTCCCATTTTTCTTGGACAATGGTCTGTAAAGGCTGAGAGGCCGTAACACTCCATTCATCCTTGGCTTGCTTGATACACCTGCTGGACTGCTAAGCTCGGTGCCTTAGTAGCCTAAAGGATTGTACCGATTCCTGCTTTCAGAATCTTCC
>JAWQFJ010006377.1:7500-20686 GCA_034096865.1 Theodoxus fluviatilis | reverse complement strand
GAAATGCAAAGCAACACACTGATGAGAGTGATGGAGGGGCGCACCACTCAAAACTGAAATGCAAAGCAACACACTGATGAGAGTGATGGAGGGGCGCACCACTCAAAACTGAAATGCAAAGCAACACACTGATGAGAGTGATGGAGGGGCGCACCACTCAAAACTGAAATGCAAAGCAACACACTGATGAGAGTGATGGAGGGGCGCACCACTCAAAACTGAAATGCAAAGCAACACACTGATGAGAGTGATGGAGGGGCGCACCACTCAAAACTGAAATGCAAAGCAACACACTGATGAGAGTGATGGAGGGGCGCACCACTCAAAACTGAAATGCAAAGCAACTCACTGATGAGAGTGATGATAAGCAGAGGTCAAACTATGACACAAAAAGGTTCCTTATCTGAGCCCAAATGATTCTGCATAGCCTTCAAGAGCTACTAGGCCACTAAGTCTCATCCATCCATCCACCCATCCATCCATCCACCCACCCATCAATCCTTGCCCAAATGAACTAGAATGCTTCCTCTCTCCCTGAATAAATATTTCAGCCAAACTTTCAGATAATGAAGATGACAAAGAGTGTCATTAGTATAAGGAGGCCACCACATCAAATTATCGAGGTAATGTTTAGACATGACACTAAAGGGAGCAAGTGCTCTACACACTGCTTCCATTGGTCAGATTTAACACGTTACACACATTTGCTCTAATACGTTCAGATTTTGCTGCAATTTGTTACTTATTTTGAGCCATCTCTTTTGCTCATTGTCGCGGCTAAATTTGGCGCAGAATAATTATGAAGAGGAAGTACGGAACCCCCTCAGCCGACCAATGGGAGATGTGTGTAGAGTGCTCTCGATAGCTTCACGTAATGTTTAGACTCATGGAGGTCACATTCTCTGGGTGGTCAACGCTATTCACCGAGGTGTCTCAACCAGACCTGCCTACCCCTCCAAAGGCCAATTAGGGAGATTCTGAAAAACAGGCCAGGGTCCAGGGGCCGCCAAGGCCCCGGTGGGGTCCAGGGGTAACGCCCTGGTGGGGGGTTAGGGGGCGAAGGTCGGAAGAAACAGGCCTAAATCGGGAGTCTCCCAAATTTTTCGGGAGAATAGCTAGGTCTGCCTCAACAACTGCCTGAAGCGCCCTAGCCGACATCGTGCCTGGCACCGCCATGAAAAGCAGTTTGCATGGATGGGTGTCCAGGAGAGCCAGGTAGGACCCACTGCATCATCAGCCACACTGATACAGCCACCAGCGCAGTCAAGCAGTCACACTGATACAGCCACCAGCGCAGTCAAGCAGTCAAGCAAACTATGGAAGTTGATGCCTGGTGACTAGGAGTCCAACTGCTTCTTGATTGCTGCTGCTGCAACAAGCTTTCTGAGAGGACGACCCCTTCCCAAGGCCAGCGTGGTGTGTGTGTGACAGGCAGGTGGTGTAGGTAAAGGTAAAGATGAGGTGTTATGTAGCCACGTCACTCATTTCTAGGGCTCAAACCGCATTACACTTTACCCCCTGATCTCTGGACCACTTGATCAATCCTTCACTGGCCCCTGACAACAAAAGAGTGGTGGGTGTTGAGCTCTGATGAGCTTCCACCCTGCTGCAAGGTGCTGCTGAAGGCCTCGCAAGTTGCCTCACGTTTACGAGCAAGTGACAATGCACAGGACTCTTCCTTGGACTGGCAGTAATCAGACACCGACTTCCAGTCTGGGATTGTCTGACCCCGGCACTCAATTCTTACGGTCCTGTAAGTCAGTCATGTGTTTCATTCCCCAGTCCTGTAAGGATTATGCAATTTGTAAAAAAAATCAGTCAAGTAACAGCAATGTGGGGTGGGCAGCTATGGGTGGTACAGGATTGAGCAGGGTGGGCAGCTATGGGTGGTACAGGATTGAGCAGGGTGGGCAGCTATGGGTGGTACAGGATTGAGCAGGGTGGGCAGCTATGGGTGGTACAGGATTGAGCAGGGTGGGCAGCTATGGGTGGTACAGGATTGAGCAGGGTGGGCAGCTATGGGTGGTACAGGATTGAGCAGGGTGGGTGGATATGGCCCGGGGTGGTACACGATCTTAAGAGTTAATTCTCTTGTAAACAAACCATGGCAAGGTTCAAAGATTGTCCATTTCATTAACTAAACAAAGCAAGGAATGCATTCAGGCAAACACCCTTCATCAGGGCAGATGGCTGCAGACAAAAAAAGGACATCATCAAGCAGAAGGAAAGAGTGGAGACTTTTGTATGTAAGTATGTATCTGCTTTTGTAATGCACCTCTTCTTTTTTTAACTATGTGGCATGCTCAAGGCGCTAACAATTAAAACTGGAATAGGTGGGTTTTCAACCCCTTCTTAAAACCAGCAAGACTGTCAGATTTTTTTCTGTCCTTCTGGAATTGCATTCCAGAGTATTGGGCCAATAAAAGAATAGAAAGAGTGCAGGAAGCGAGCCACCCTTAAACCAGTACGCACGAGCATTCTTTGTATGATGATGCATACGAACACACACAAACACATTCTAACAAGAAGGGCAAAGCCCATACGACTCACATGCTTGACCTTGACCTTTACATGGCCTTGACCTTAGGTGACCTTCAAGGTCAAACAACTAAACCTAGCAATGACATCATACACTAAGAACTCCTTTACACATTTTTCCTACCAAAATACATGTAACCTTGACCCAAGGTCAAGGTCATCCAAGGTCATGCAACACAAAGCTGTTAATTCAAGACATAGGAAGCACAATGGTGCTTATTGGCACTTTCTACCATGAGATATGGTCACTTTTAGTGGCTCACTACCCCATTTTGGTCACATTTCATAAGAGTCCAAGTGACCTTGACCTTGATGATATGTGACCAAATGTGTCTCGTGATGAAAGTATAACATGTGTACTACAATGTTATGAAGTTTGGAAGAGTTATCTTCCATAGTTCAGGGTCAAGGTCACTTCAAAATATGTATACAATCCAACTTTAAAGAGCTCCTGTGACCTTGACCTTGACGCAAGGTCAAGTCACTGTGTATGTTTTGTGAGGCCTTGTCGTCCTACACCATCATGCCAAATTGGGTGTTCATAGACTTAATAGTCTCCGAGAAAAATCCAACGTTAAATTTTTTTTATGGATGACAGGACCCCCGGACGAACGGACGAACAGTGACCTTGACCTTGATGATATGTGACCAAATGTGTCTCATGATGAAAGTATAACATGTGCCCCACATAATTATTAAGTTTGAAACAGTTATCTTCCATAGTTCAGGGTCAAGGTCACTTCAACATATGTATACAATCCAACTTTGAAGAGCTCCTGTGACCTTGACCTTGAAGCAAGGTCAAGTCACTATGTATTTTTTGTGAGGCCTTGTCATCCTACACCATCATTCCTAATTGGGTGTTGATAGACTTAATAGTCTCCGAGAAAAGTCCAACGTTAAAGTTTTTTAAGGATTACAGGACGCCCAGACGCTCGGACGCCTGGACGGACGCCCGTACGCCCGGACAGACGACACGGGTGACCTAGTATGAAAGTATAACATGTGTACTATAATGTTATGAAATTTGGAAGAGTAATCTTACATAGTTCAGGGTCAAGGTCACTTCAAAAATATGTATACAATCCAACTTTAAAGAGCTCCGGTGACCTTGACCTTGAAGCAAGGTCAATCAAACTGGTATCAAAAGATAGGGATTACTTTGCCCTATAAACCATATATAGGTCAGGTATCCAATCTCAAAAACGTCAGTCAAAAATTGGGAAAATGTGAAAAATTACTGTTTTTTTAGATGGCCCCTGCGACCTTGACCTTGAAGCAAGGTCAAGTCACTATGTATGTTTTTGAACGCCTTGTCATCATACACCATCATGCCAAATTGGGTGTTGATAGACTGAATAGTCTCCGAGAAAAATCCAACGTTAAAGTTTGTAAGGACGACACCCCGCCCGGACGCCCGGACGGACGAAACGGGTGAGTACATACTCACTTTTGCTTCGCATGTGAGTAAAAAATACAAGTGCACACAATCAACCGACCACTTCAAAAGATGCAGTGTTGTGAATCAATTCCAAAGCAGAAATGTTCAACAGGGCGGGACTCACTCCTCAATGAAGGTGTAGGGGATGAGACGACCATTCCAGTAGCACTCAAAGATGGGCTTTCGGCCTCGGGCAGGTCGGTCATTGATGGCATACCCATGGTCATCCTCTGGCTCCGGATCCACTGTGAGGAGAGTAAATTTTCAACGACGGCGATCCAGCACTATGACCATGCACAACACTCCCCCCAGTCCACTGGCAACGGAGCAGCCAGGCATTGTTGGAAAGCCCAGGCAGGGAAACATGCGCCTTTCCTAGGCCTGATGCATCTACTTCTTTGTCCATCATTTTGTACGATGCAGTGCCCAACTACAGAATTGTAACCATCCTGATTCAATCTGTGTGTGTGTGTGTGTGTGTGTGTGTGTGTGTGTGTGTGAGTGTGTATGTGTGTGTGTGCCTGTGTGTGTGTATGTGCGCACTTTACAATGTACCATTCTCGTTCCATTCACGCATGCATATGGTGCACACACACACACACACACACACACACACACACACACACACACACACACACACACACATATATGCATATATTTGCAAACACATATATGCTCACTCACTCACATCTGGGCAAACACACAAACACACATACACACACACACACACACACACACACACACACACACACACACTCTCTCTCAGATGCAAACACACATACATATATACACATGCACACACATATGCATATACAAATACACACGCAAATACACTCACACACACATTAGCTAATGGCTTACTTCTGAAATCCAGGGCATCTTTGGGGAAGGTTTCTTGGTCATAGAGGAAGGGGTGATACCGGATGATCCCCTCTACGGTGTTGGAGCCATCCACAATGGCCTTGAACTCAAACTCACTGGCCCCCGACTGCACAAGAAGGGTCTGCACATCATTCTCCACATCCCGCAAGTTGATAGCCCGCGGCATTGTCTGGCCTCGCGTGAACAGGCGAACCTGGAAGAAGAAAAAGTGAGGTGAGATGGGTTGCCAATCAGACGGGAATCCAACCAAGAACAAAAACAGACTCGTGCCCAGGCTCTCTCTTGGAAGCAGACCAGAAGCAACTTTAGTGGCAGTTAGAGAAGCAGCACTCACCTCAATCTGTATGTTGTTGAAAGGGCTGGGGACTCTCCTGTTAGCATCAGTTCTGACACGGTTGCCATTTGGACCGTGGATGTAGAAGTGGTAGATGTGACTGCAAACATAAATCAAAGAGCACACTCCTAACATACCATTCGCATGTGTGTAAGTAGATCATCACAGCAACACATGTACATACCAAGTACTAGAATAGCATACACACGTGTGTAAGTACACAGTCACAGCAACACACATACACATCAAATCCTAAAATATCATACACATGTGTAATCAATACCCAGTCACAGCAACACACTTACCAAGTACTAAAATATACACATGCAAGTAATAAATACACTCATCGTAACACATGATGTACACACCAAGTGCTAAAATATACACATGTGTGTAATAAATAGTCACCACAACACATGTACACACCAAGACCTAAGATATACATGTGTGTAATAAATACAGTCACCGCAACACACATACACACCAAGTCCTAAAATATACATGTGTGTAATAAATACAGTCACTGCAACACACGTACACACCAAGTCCTAGAGTCCCTTACACCAAGTCCTAGAGTCCCTTACACCAAGTCCTAGAGTCCTTTACACCAAGTCCTAGAGTGCCTTACACCAAGTCCTACAGTGCCTTACACCAAGTCCTAGAGTCACTTACACCAAGTCCTAGAGTCCCAGGTTACACCAAGTCCTAGAGTCACTTACACCAAGTCCTAGAGTCCCTTACACCAAGTCCTAGAGTCCCTTACACCAAGTCCTAGAGTCACTTACACCAAGTCCTAGAGTCCCTTACACAAGTCCTAGAGTGCCTTACACCAAGTCCTAGAGTCACTTACACCAAGTCCTAGAGTGCCTTACACCAAGTCCTAGAGTCCCTTACACAAGTCCTAGAGTGCCTTACACCAAGTCCTAGAGTCACTTACACCAAGTCCTAGAGTCCCTTACACCAAGTCCTAGAGTCACTTACACCAAGTCCTAGAGTGCCTTACACCAAGTCCTAGAGTGCCTTACACCAAGTCCTAGAGTCCCTTACACCAAGTCCTAGAGTCCCTTACACCAAGTCCTAGAGTGCCTTACACCAAGTCCTAGAGTCCCTTACACCAAGTCCTAGAGTGCCTTACACCAAGTCCTAGAGTCACTTACACCAAATCCTAGAGTGCCTTACATATGTGTATAAATATGCAGTCAGAGCAACACATGCACACATTGGTATGAGTAAGTATGGCTGTGTGTTGGGTATGTTGTGAAGTGCTGGAAAATGCTAGAGCATCATGGTGCCTTCGAACTCTGACACTGGTCCCCTCAACAAGGCTGTTGCTTGGTTACGTAATGAAGTCTGGGCAGAATTAATTTTGAAATATCATGTGACTTCCAACTTGTCTAGGTGGTTCTCATTGATTGCAGAATGTTTTAGAGAATATGCAAAAGGTGTATATAAGCCTGCGGTGCATATGTGTGTGTGTATGTGTGTGTGTGTGTGTATGTGTGTGTGTGTTATGTGTGTGTGTGTGTGTTATGTGTGTGTGACTGTGTGTGTGTGTTTGTGTGTGTGTGTGTGTGTGTGTGTGTGTATGTGTGTATATGTGTGTATGTGTGTGCACATGTGATAAAACAAAGGTGAGTGTAAAAATATCTTCCTTTACCTTTAGAGCGCCGCTTATTTTCGTCATTGCTTTACCCCAGAACCACAAATTTTTGTGTGTGTGGTCACATTCGACACCACGTTTACTTAAAAAATCATCATTTATTACCTATTCTAGCTTTGAAGTAGATTTTTGGAGGGTGAGTAGAAAAATGGATGGCCTACACGGTGCAATTAATGAAAATGCCATAGAATGTTTTTTTTCAGCTGCTAAAAATATTGGAACACAGACAACAACAAAAAAACAAACAAATTCACTGTGTTTTCCTACACTGCTCTATGTATTCAAGAATACAACAGCTTTTGATGAAAATGCAAAAGTGCATAGATAGTCTCCACAAAACAAAAAATCATACAATTACTTACGCTAGGGAAGTCAGCCGAGTAATTTTCATCTGAATCAAGTATCCGCTCAGGACTCGATCTACAGACCACAACACATCGCCATCGGTAGAAGCACTGTGTTTTCCTACACTGCTCTATAAGTCTATTGATTCAAGAATACAACAGCTTTTGATTACTTGGAAATACATCTGAAAATGTTTTAGTGTAAAACAAAACAAAAAATCCTACAGTTGCTTACGCTAGGGAAGTCAGCCGAGTAATTTTCATCTGAATCAAGCCTCCGCTCCTCCTCAGCTCCTGTCGATCTACAGACCACGACACATCGATCGGTCGAACTCGAAGCACGTGCTTGCTCTCTCTCCCATCACATCAATGTCAGTAAAGCCTTCGAATTCATATTCTGAGAGTCAGAATCGAAAAATAACTCCACAAGCGCTTCAATTTCTTCGTCAGTCGCCATACTGGCAAAGAAAAAAGTCTCGTTCACAAACGGCGAAGACAAACTTGATGAAAAAAATTCACTGAAAATCTCAACGTGACCACTCGAAAATCAAAATGGCGGATCTCCTTGCCACATGATCACTGCACATGAATGTGATATTTTTAGAACAGCATTACTCGAAGGGAGCGTTAGGCAAGTCAACAGAGCACGTCACTATCGCTTGTCGACCTGTGTCGACAGCGGACGTCTGGGGAATGTACGCTGTGTCGACTCAAGTCGACAGCGGCGCTCTAAAGGTTTATAAGGAGTGAGTCCTCTGGAATGTGAGAGTTGCCCCATGAGCTACAGAATAGTGTAACCCCTAGATACAGATAGTGTAACCCCTAGATGCAGATAGTGCAACCCCTAGATACAGATAGTGTAACCCCTAGATACAGAATCGTGCAACCCCTAGATACAGATAGTGCAACCCCTAGATACAGATAGTGCAACCCCTTGATACAGATAGTGTAACCCCTAGATACAGATAGTGTAACCCCTAGATACAGATAGTGCAACCCTTTGATACAGATAGTGTAACCCCTTGATACAGATAGTGCAACCCCTTGATACAGATAGTGTAACCCCTAGATACAGATAGTGTAACCCCAAGATATAGATAGTGTAACACCAAGATACAGATAGTGTAACCCCTGGATACAGATAGTGTAACCCCAAGATACAGATATTGTAACCCCCTAGATACAGATAGTGTAACCCCAAGATACAGATAGTGCAACCCCTAGATACAGATAGTGCAACCCCTAGATACAGATAGTGCAACCCCTAGATACAGATAGTGTAACCCCAAGATACAGATATTGTAACCCCCTAGATACAGATAGTGCAACCCCAAGATACAGATATTGTAACCCCCTAGATACAGATAGTGTAACCCCAAGATACAGATATTATAACCCCCTAGATACAGATAGTGCAACCCCAAGATACAGATAGTGTAACCCCTAGATACAGATAGTGCAACCCCTAGATACAGATAGTGCAACCCCTAGATACAGATATTGTAACCCCCTAGATACAGATAGTGTAACCCCAAGATACAGATAGTGCAACCCCTAGATACAGATAGTGCAACCCCTAGATACAGATAGTGCAACCCCAAGATACAGATAGTGTAACCCCTAGATACAGACAGTGCAACCCCTAGATACATATAGTGTAACCCCAAGATACAGATAGTGCAACCCCTTGATACAAATAGTGCAACCCCTAGATACAGATAGTGCAACCCCTAGATACAGATAGTGTAACCCCTAGATACAGATAGTGTAACCCCAAGATACAGATAGTGCAACCCCTAGATACAGATAGTGCAACCTAGATACAGATAGTGTAACCCCTAGATTCAGATAGTGCAACCCCTAGATACTAGCTCTGTCCCTTAACCACACCAAGTCTTAAGTCCCATTGGCATGTATGCAAGTGGTCAGTGACAAACTGCATGCAGTCAAGTCTACAGATGCTATCACTGACTGCCAGCACTGCACTCCAGGTGTCTGATAAGGGTGTGCTATCACTGACTGCCAGCACTGCACTCCGGGTGTCTGATAAGGGTGTGGTATCACTGACTGCCAGCACTGCACTGCGGGAGTCTGATAAGGGTATGCTATCACTGATTGCCAGCACTGCACTCCGGGTGTCTGATAAGGGTGTGGTATCACTGACTGCCAGCACTGCACTGCGGGTGTCTGATAAGGGTGTGGTATCACTGACTGCCAGCACTGCACTCTGGGTGTCTGATAAGAGTGTGCTATCACTGACTGCCAGCACTGCACTGCGGGTGTCTGATAAGGGTGTGGTATCACTGACTGCCAGCACTGCACTCCGGGTGTCTGATAAGGGTGGGGTATCACTGACTGCCAGCACTGCACTGCGGGTGTCTGATAAGGGTGTGCTATCACTGACTGCCAGCATTGCACTCCGGGTGTCTGATAAGGGTGGGGTATCACTGACTGCCAGCACTGCGGGTGTCTGATAAGGGTGGGGTATCACTGACTGCCAGCACTGCACTGCGGGTGTCTGATAAGGGTGTGCTATCACTGACTGCCAGCACTGCACTGCGGGTGTCTGATAAGGGTGGGGTATCACTGACTGCCAGCACTGCACTGCGGGTGTCTGATAAGGGTGGGGTATCACTGACTGCCAGCACTGCACTGCGGGTGTCTGATAAGGGTGGGGTATCACTGACTGCCAGCACTGCACTGCGGGTGTCTGATAAGGGTGTGGTATCACTGACTGCCAGCACTGCACTGCGGGTGTCTGATAAGGGTGTGGTATCACTGAATTGAACTGAAACCACTGCATTTAACTAGAGTAATGAATGCAGTACAGCTGCCTCTCTTACATATAGACCTTGCACACACATATCAACACTACAACATAAATTGCAAACATTATTCCACATTTAAAAGTTCAGAAAGAAAGTTACATTAATCTTAAAACTCACATTAGAGTATTTACAAGTTTGGTGGAGTAATTAGGCATGTTGTCAATGTCATTGTTCCAATTTGTTTGATGGTATTCAAATTAAGGGCTTAAACAACCATAGCCAAAGGCACTGATGGATGGATGGATGGATGGATGAATGGAGTTTAAGGGCCTATCAGCCTTGTAGGCTATATAAGGCAGAGTTGCCTACCCTCATATTGTGCTTTCAGGGACATGTTGGCTCAAAATCAGGGACACAGAATGATTTTCAGGGACATGGTGTCTAATACGAGCAGCATAGCAGTAAAGACAGAAACTGTTAAACTCACCTTATTATATACACTATGTACACAGCTTGATACAATGCATCTACTTGTTACTCTTGGACTGAAGAGAGTTGTAATATGCACTCTTCAACTTCTCCAAGTCTGCCCTCTTATAAAACCGTGTGACGGCCTCCCCTGGCCTAGACTTGGCAACCACAAGGGCTTCAAGTGTGTCCAGCCCCATGTTGCTCCGAAAGTCTGTTTTGTTCTTTCGCACAACTGAGAAGATCCTTTCGCAGTGGGCCGAGGAATGGGGAATGGTCATGATGGTACACATCACTGTCGGCAAGACTGGGAATAAGGGCTGTCCATCTTCCTGCAGCTTTCCAATATCTCGCCATGTAGCATCAATCCTGTCGGTGCTCTTGATGCACGCACTGATGTCAGTGGTCTGGTATTTTGCGAACTCCAGCTTGATGCAATTCACTCCAACACCAGGTTGGGGCAAAAGCTTGGGGAATCTTGTGAAGAAGTATTCCAGATCGCACCTCCAAGGTATCAGGGTCAACCGTTTGAACCACTAGTGGAAACAGCTTTTTGTCACCAGAGTCATTACTGCCATCCGTGGAAAGTGTGAATGGACGTTGTTTCAGGCATTCAGCAAGCGTCAGAGATGTGTTTGCCGCTATCTCGAACAACTGCTGTACCCTTACTGCGACCGCATTGGAGCTCGCTGGCGACCTTAGAGTCTTTGAACATGATGGGTAGAGCTTTGTTGAAAACATCCAAGGCAGAAAAGGACAAATTCAGTTCAATGATCAAGTCCTCCATCATCACCTCTGCGCGTGTGGTATCCATTTCCAACGATGATGCAGTAGCAAGAGCGGTACCAGGAAAGAATTCAGTTATTTTGCTGTTGTTCTGTTGCTCTTTTAACTTTTTTGAGTTTCTTTCGTGTTTGTCGGTGTCCACATGGCGACGGCAGTCGTCTTTTCCACCCGACTTGATGGAAAAGTCACAGGCACAAACTTCACAATAGGCGAAAGTGTTTCCTTTCTTCCCCGTTGTGATAATGCTCCACGGTTTCGTATAATCTGCTCTGAAAGTTTGGCTTCGCTTTGGTGTCTTTGAATCAGATTTATCAGCGGCAGTTTCAGCAGAATCATTCTTTCGCTTGGTGGCCATGACTCGGATTTTTCTGACTCCAAAAGCCCGCTTCTTTCTCCCTCAATCGGCAGAAGCCGTATTTGCTGCGCATGCGTGTTTGTGGTTATCGGTGTTTCGGCAGTTTTCGCCACTATGACGTGTGGTCACGAAGTACCTTCGCCAATTTCCGACAAGGTTCAGCTGAGGGTACATCTGTACCAGCGTACACGAGCACTCTTGCAGCTCTGATTGAAAACGTGTCTTGGACTTTTTCAATTTTCCGGGACGCGAATGAACAAATCGTATTTCCGGGACACCCACATCAATTTTATGCTTTTCCGGGACAAATACGGACCCACCGTAACGGTAGGCAACTCTGCAGATGGCTCCCTCAGACACTCCCTCAAACAGCCAATCAGATGGCTCCCTCAGACACTCCCTCAAACAACCAATCAGATGGCTCCCTCAGACACTCCCTCAAACAGCCAATCAGATGGGTTCCTGTGTGTGATGTAGCCGTAGACATGTGTCCAGCAAATGTCCTCATGGCGGCCTCGCCACGCTCGATTCAAATTTTATGCGGCTTCAGCTACTTCATCTGTCAGTCGTAGGATGCCCTGACGCCTAAATGTGAATTTCTTGTACAGTTCTACATCACTGTATCTTTCTAATGTGTGCAGTTTATAGCGAAAAACCTGTTGTCGTCACAAGGAGCACAGCTGACTTGATCGAGTTAGATTTAAAATCAAACACCACCACGTCAAACAACTGGGTGGAGGGCAGAGTTAATGACGGATCTAGGATGCGATTTCTCACCATTGGGTGTTTTTCTCATTTTGTTTGTGGGAAACTGGTTGTTTGGGGAGTTGTAAATTGAAAGGAGTGCCGCGATCATTTTGACCACAATTTTATGGGGAAAGTTGGAAAGACATGCAACAACACACTCAGTTTTGTGTAAATACAGGTGGCCCGGTGGTATCATTTCCGACACCACTTGGGTGTCCCGGATTCATTTTCACGCCGATACCCTAATCTGTTTTAATTTCTGTATCTCCCCCAGCTCTCATTTAGCTTTTTTACCAGACACAAGAAAATTTCATGTCCATTCAACACACCTTGTCACGTGTGAGAAAAAAAAAGAGGAGGCCTAAAATTACTCTATGCAGTCAGGCACAAGTTCTGCAACACCATACCATCTCCTGCCACAATTCCGGAAAACCATCAACTCCACTACATGCCTACCTCTGACTCCAAGAATAAAGGTGCCGGTGCTCAGAGCAACCAATTTATTTACCTAAATAAAGCAACAGCAAAAACGTTGTGATTACAGAAACCTGACTGACTTTTTTTAACCCAGCCAACTCTTAACTTTATTTTAAAGTCATGTGAAAAAATAAGAAAAGAAATTTTAAAAAAGTTTAACAACAAACTGCACACTGTTCCATCTTCCCACGAGCACTATTGAAGTCAAAAAACCTTTTCAGGAAAGAGAAATGTTGATTAATGTCCAGATGAATCTACATATACAATAAGATTCTTTCAACACGTACACACACACACACACACACACATATGTACACACATACACACACATACACACACACACGTACACACACACACACACACACATGCATGCATGCACACACACA
>JAWQFJ010006377.1:0-5000 GCA_034096865.1 Theodoxus fluviatilis | reverse complement strand
GAGGATTACCAAAAAACAGACACGTGTTTCAGATTTTTTTAAAGAGACAGTGGCATTGGAAGAGAGGAAGAAGGAAGTTCCGTGGGAGGAGAGGGAGGAGGAAGTGGCATGGGAGGAGGAGGAGGAAGTGGCATGGGAGGAGGAAGTGGCGGGAGTGGAAGGGGAGGAGGAAGTGCCCTGGGAGGAGAGGAAGGAGGAAGTGCCCTTGGAGGAGAGGAAGAAGAAAGTGCCCTGGGAGGAGAGGAAGGAGGAAATGCCCTTGGAGGAGAGGAAGAAGGAAGTGCCCTGGGAGGAGAAGAAGGAAGAAGTGGCCTGGGAGGAGAGGAAGGAAGTGGCCTGGGAGGAGAGGAAGGAGGAAGTGCCCTGGGAGGAGAGGGAGGAGGAAGTGGCATGAGTGGAAGGCAAGGTGGAAGGGGCATGGAAAGAGAGGAGACGAGACAGAGTGGGAAACAGACAGGAGAAAGAGGGACTTGGGATGACTTTGGAAAGCAAACACGGGTGTAAGACTTTTTTTGAAACAGACAGTGGAATAGGAGGAGAGGGAGAAGGGAGTTGCGTGAGAGGAGAGCGGACGAGAGAGAGGGGAAAGGAGAGTGGAGAAAGAGGGACTTGGGATGAGACGGGAGACACAGGGGGGAGGAGAAAGGAGAGAAAGGAGTTTGGAAGGACATGGGAAAGCGAAGGGAGTGAGAGGGACTTGGGAAGAGAGGAGAGGGAGGGGGTAAGAGAGGGCGGAGACCGGGGCAGTTGTAGCGGAAAGAAAAGAAAACTGGAAGACGGGGAAGAAGGAGAAGTAAAATTTTGTGGTGCACACGAGGGGCTAGCCTTTCACCCCACTAATGTGGAATGAAGGGTTCGCCAGTGTGCAAGATTGGGCCTTTCGGGCCCTTTGTTTTTGCCCGAACGGTGTCCAACCCAAGATCTTGGGGTCCCTTCGGAGTTAAACCACATTGTAGGGGATGGGAACTGCCTGCACCGTGCCATAAGCCTTGACTTATGTGGTAGCCAGGCCGAGCACATGGTTGTCCGAGAAAAAATAATCAACATCATATGCAGGAATCACAGGCTTTCTCTGCATACGTGGATGGAGATGTAGGTGATTATCTCGCTCACAACACCCTCCGACCCCGTTCATGGGGGTCGGATGTAGAGATATTCGCGGCTGCCACCCTCCTTCAAACCACCATTGTGGTGTACACAGCCACTTCCGAATGCTCGCGGAGATGGCTGCCACACCCACCCCTTTTCCCGATGAAGGGGGTAGACAGGTCCGAGGAGAACATTTACCTCCGAAATGTCTGTGGCCAATTTGAGCGGGTGGTGTCCACAAAGGTAGTCTAAATGAGGATGCCCTGAAAACTTCCCCACCAACTGATTTTTATCCAGATTCTATAGCTGTAAATGAGTTAGTCTGTTTAATTTTTTTGTCCATTCAGTCATTTTTTTAACATGTTATAAATTCGTCACGAAAACCCATAACAGCCCAGAAGGCATTTTGGTTACATTTATAACCAGAGACATTGGTCATGGATGTGAATCAGTTGTTATCTTTTTATGTTCTTTTTATGTTGTTGTATTTTATGTTGTTGTATTATGTTATGTTGTTTTTTATGATCTTGTTGTTGTTGTTGATTTTATCCATTAAACAGATTTTATGTTTAACTCCATTAATAATCTGTTTCGTTTGTCTATTCAGTCATTTAACCTGTTATAAATTTGTCATGACTGAAGAGTCATAATAGCCCAGGAAGGCATTTTTTGTACAATAAAAACCAGAGGCATTGGTCGTGGGTGTGACTCAGTTGTTGTTTTTTATGTTGTTGTTTTTATCCATTAAACTGGTTTTAAGTTTAACTCGCTTTTTTGTATCCAGTGCGCGCGCGCGTGTGTGTGCTATAAATGTGTGCGTTTTGGAGAGAGAGAGAGAGAGAGAGAGAGAGAGAGAGAGAGAGAGAGAGAGAGAGAGAGAGAGAGAGAGAGAGAGAGAGAGAGAGATCAGAAAATTTTTATTTGCTACGCCAACGGTCCTTACAAAGCTTTCACGACCAAAAACATCGTCAAAAGCGCAAAAGGGTTCTGGAGGGAACACACACAATACAGTTGTGCCACACACAAACACACGGACGCACGTACGCGCGCACACATATACAGAGAGAAAGAGGGGGGCGGAGAGTGCACGGTACATGCAAATCAGAACAGTTCCTTACACAAACAGTTGCTCTTTCTCCCGGTTGTCCTGATTGTGTGTATGTAAGTACGTGTACTTTCCACTTGTTATTCACAAACCTTTTCTTCTAACTAGGATATGTATCAAAACATTTAAACATTAAAAAACCCAAATAAAAACAAAAATGATATGAAAAAAACTACTTTTATCAAGTAAAAGATGCGTGGCCGGATGTATGAAAGTCGATCCTCAATATTTTCATACATCCGGTTAACCGGATTTAGTAAAGACCGGATGTATGAAAGACAAAAATTGGGTCCCGACGACTTTCTTACATCCGGTCTCGACTGTACCATGAACTTTTTTTAAAAGTCAGGCCGACCTGTCTTTATTATTGGTGGCCATGGTACCGTAACCACAGCTTTTTTTCTGGGAGGCTGAACACTGGTGTCCTGGTGTCTCTGGGTAGCATGGTGTCTCTGGGTAGCATGGTGTCTCTGGGTAGCATGGTGTCTCTGGGTAGCATGGTGTCTCTGGGTAGCATGGTGTCTCTGGGTAGCACGGTGTCTCTGGGTAGCATGGTGTCTCTGGGTAGCATGGTGTCTCTGGGTAGCATGGTGTCTCTGGGTAGCATGGTGTCTCTGGGTAGCATGGTGTCTCTGGGTAGCATGGTGTCTCTGGGTAGCATGGTGTCTCTGGGTAGCATGGTGTCTCTGGGTAGCATGGTGTCTCTGGGTAGCATGGTGTCTCTGGGTAGCATGGTGTCTCTGGGTAGCATGGTGTCTCTGGGTAGCATGGTGTCTCTGGGTAGCATGGTGTCTCTGGGTAGCATGGTGTCTCTGGGTAGCACGGTCACCATATGTGACACAGAGGCACCGTGATCCATGCAACCAACTTGCAACCAAAACATGCACGCTTGAGCTACACACCTGCGTTGTGAAACTCACCTGTTGACATCATTCACACTGTGATGCACACAACCAACATGCAACCAAAACATGCACGCATCATGAGCTACACACCTGCTGTGTGAAACTCATCTGTTGACATCATTCACACTGTGATGCACACAACCAACATGCAACCAAAACATGCACACATGACTTACACACCTGCCTTGTGAAACTCACCTGGTGACTTCCTTCAACAGCGGATCCAACCAGCTCGTGGATGTGAGCATTTTCATCACTATGGCTCCCACCAGCGTCTGCCATCTGCAAGGATGAAGCGTCACTGAGTGTCAGGGTTATTTTTTACTCATTCGCGACGCAAAGCACTATATGAACCTATGTGCTGAACATACTTGTTATGACGCATAGGTTCATATGAAGCTACTCATTTGCATAATTTTCTCCTTGTAAGAGGAAGATCACATTCAGAGAACTAGACTTCAGTGTATAGCTTTCTCCTTGTAAGAGGAAGATCACATTCAGAGAACTAGACTTCAGTGTATAGCTTTCTCCTTGTAAGAGGAAGATCACATTCAGAGAACTAGACTTCAGTGTATAGCTTTCTCCTTGTAAGAGGAAGATCACATTCAGAGAACTAGACTTCAGTGTACAGCTTTCTCCTTGTAAGAGGAAGATCACATTCAGAGAACTAGACTTCAGTGTATAGCTTTCGTACAAAGTTTATAAAAACATGTGCATGCAGTTTGAGCACCCATGAGTGGGTAAAAAGGTGCAATATAAAAAGATACCTTTACCTTTCACCTTTAGGCAGCCAAATAAAAGTTGTGGTTACAGTAACCTAACCAACCCCATTTTGTCTGTTGACGCTACATTTTTTAAAATCTTAAAACACACACACGCACACACACAAAACTTAAAAAACCCAGAAAAGCAAAGAAAGAAACGGACAGTAAACAATAAACTGCATGTTGTCTTATTCCCTGCCCTAAGAGCACCTGGGAATCCACTATGTAAGTACTTTCAAGAAAGCATTTTCAGTTTTAAAAGTTTACTTCACATTTAATCACGCCTCTTGTAAAAAGAAAATAATTTTTTTTTTTGTATTGGCTGACCTACTAACACCTTTTCCCCCCACCCTGTGTTACCGTAACCACAAATGATTTTTGTGTGTGCCTGACATTGAGTCAGAGAAGGGACAAGTGAAAGGAGGCAGCTGGAGGTTTGCTGACGGCTGGGACACAGAGGGACCGAGGCAAAAAAACACAAAAGTTGTGGTTATGGTATCATGGCCAGCAAAAATAGGGTTGATACATCGGCCTAAACTTTCCTACAATTTCTATTTTTCATAGAAGAGGCCAGATCAAACAATATTTCTCTTTGATGAAAAAAACTTATTTTTTTAAAACTTAAATGGTGGCTTTCCCAAGTGTTCATAAGGCAGGAATGATGATTGATGACCATTGATTTTTTTCCTTTTTTTTACAATCGAAAAAAAAGTTTTGGGTCGGCAGAAGAAAATAGGGTCAGTTGGGTTTCCACAACAAGACTTTTTTTCTTTGGCCTAATATGATAGTATGGGACAGTGCATGCTAGGGCAGACATTAATGCTATGTTTCACTATCAAAGAGGGGGTCATTCAACGCAGCTTTTTTTCTTGTGGTTTGTGGCACTATCTCATCCTGTTAAAAATCAGGTATGTCTACAATTATTTTCAAAATTTTAACCCCCAATATTAATATAGTTTATGGGGGTGTTATCAACAACATTTCACGTTTTTGACTATGTATAGTATCTAAATTTAAGTATTCGTTACCGTGATGCGTGGGGGGAGTCCAAAGTGTGAGCCTTTGAGTGGCCATTATTATAAGTTCTACTATTGTAGCAGAGAGAAATAAGGACAAACAATATGTATGTATTTCAAA
>JAWQFJ010006374.1:42500-53198 GCA_034096865.1 Theodoxus fluviatilis | reverse complement strand
CACGAAGTGTAGTGCTGGGTGTTGATGATCCAGAATCAGCTGCTGCAGATGAATCTACGTCATCGGTGTTTTCGGCTTGCAATGCTTTCTTTCGACCACGAGTTTCATTCGACCGCCGTCTGGAGCCTCTGAATGCATGTACAGTATTCCACCGCACCTTCGGCATGTTCACATTTTCTATCCGACCTGATGAAAGCTTGAGAAGAGCAAAATACTCGAACTGACTGTACGGCACACAGAATAGACGCTCCCGGCTCCACGAGTTTCGACCACGAGTTTTGACCACGAGTTTCGACCACGAGTTTCGTTCAGTCACGTCCTGGAGCCGATGATTGTACTGCACGTATGCCTGCTACCCCATCCTTGGCATATTCACATGTATTATTGATAAACTGACTGCTTGAAAAGAGCTACGACTGCTTGATAAGAGCGACAAATTGACTGAGAGATGCACAGAGCGAGCAGACGGCAAGGCGCGAAATAGGCGGTCACGTGACCAAATCCAACCAATCACAGATGGGGATTCTGTCAGAAAACCAAGACGCGGTTGATGATTGGTTAGACACGCCAGATGAGTGCCTCATGAATATTGATCGGCAGAGCTGCCTGTCTTCCATATTTGGAACACAATTGCGTCAGCCTGGAAGCCGCGAGATCTCGCTTTCGAACGATATCTTACATGCTGTAAACAAAAATGGCGGCGAGCGGACAGCGTGCGGTGAAACATGGCAATTTTTCACAGAAAACGACACAATTTTCAGCTGCAACGGAGTAAATTCTTGAAGGGTGGGTGTGCAAAAGTCTGTTTTATAGTGGTTTTTATAAGTTTCTAAGCTATCTCAGGGGTCTCAATGTGAAAAGCAGTGTTCATATGAGCTGACGATACCAAAATCTCAAAGTAGCCAAAAATTAATATTTTAACGGTTTTGTCGACCCGCGGCTACCCTTATGGGCTGCCTGCCGTACTGGTGGCAGGCGCTGGGGAGATGGTTGAACTTTTTAATTGCGGGAAAGCTACTCATGACCATTTGCGCATACATATCAAAAGCTGTTGACTGTCACGGGTCCCTTCCTACTCGGACTTTTTCCGAGAGGGACATAACATCCAATCAAAAGATACAATACACAACACGCAAATAAATTAACAAATTCAATTTATTCTTACAAAACTCTAACACAACCCATCAATAAAGTACACATTCAATCATAAAAAAACACATATCATAAAACCAAAACAATTCCTTTTCTTCAACAACCCAACATCCTCCTAAACTCAACCACACTCACTCCAAATCTAAACCACATAAGAAACCCACCTCAACCAACAGCATCTCAATTTTCCCCAAAAGCCAGTCTCAATACATGACAATCCCATCAATCAAATCCTCAAATCACAACAATATCCAACTTAACACCATCCTAGGGTACACCACAATTAACCATCACTATCATGACCTACACCACCATTATCCAAATCAACAAACAACCACAAATACAAATCACTAGCATGACCCTTGCCACACCAGCACCCAATCACTGATCATCAAGACAATCCAATCCCCCAAAACAATACTAAACTAAACCAGAATTCCTCTTGTCTTGTCCATATTTGCAATATACAATTCTAAATCACAACTTCAACCAAATTGACCAAACATTCTTTTAACCCGTGGCCACACCGACCCACAATCAAAAAATCAACAAAAATACAAATCATTTGTCATACCGACACACCTAAACACAAAAACATATCCAAGACTTCGCCCACACAGGGTACATGGATATAACTTCACAACCGTCTCACAGAGAGACATATCCAAGACTTCGCCCACACAGGGTACAGGGATATAACTTCACAACCCTCTCACACAGAGACATATCCAAGACTTCGCCCACACAGGGTACAGGGATATAACTTCACCACCGTCTCACACAGAGACATATCCAAGACTTCGCCCACACAGGGTACAGGGATATAACTTCACAACCCTCTCACCCAGAGACATATCCAAGACTCCGCCCACACCGGGTACAGGGATATAACTTCACAACCGTCTCACACAGAGACATATCCAAGACTTCGCCCACACAGGGTACAGGGATATAACTCCACAACCGTCTCACACAGAGAAATATCCAAGACTTCGCCCACACAGGGTACAGAGATATAACTTCACAACCGTCTCACAAAGAAATTTGTACTCACTGGGAAAAACCTCCTTCCTCGACACAACAACGTAGCTCCTAGCCCTCCGGCTCTCTCACTCTGCACGACAGCAGGTAATCGCTATCCTGGTCGAGACTCTCGGCACGAGCCGTCTCCACTGTGGGACACACAGCGTCCCCTGACTCTCAACCGTAGAAAGCTCAGGTTCTCCAGAAACCAGCACCATAGCTCCTCACCCTCTGGCGCTCCACCTCCGTCTGCCTCGATTTCTCTTTCCTCACCCCCTTCTCACATCTCCCGTGATCCTCTCGCCCGCCACTTGCACGGACCCATCTGTCTCAGTTCATGGGAACATCACATCTCCGTGCTCGTTGTGAGCACTATTCCGCTTGACCCATGCTACGCACGATGTTATTTTTTCTAGCGCGGCCAAAACCGTTTCCAAATTTAAGCGTACCTTGTCGCCAGGAGGTTAAAGGCCCTTATTCACCGCCTCCTCAAAATCCGCCGTGTGACAAAACCCCCCCTCAAGTTCTATCATCTGATAGAACCCTAAAAAAAAACACACGGACGAATTTTACTCCCCTTCACTCCCCTAGGCGACTCAGGAAGTCCGCTCCCACATTCTCGGCGCCCGGGATCGCTCGCACAGAGAAGGAGTCCTGTTGTAGCGATAGAGCCCACCTCATGACCCTTCGGTTAGTGCTTTTCATGGTTTGCATGAACTGCAGGGGTTGATGGTCACACTCAATGATGAAATGGCGTCCCCACAGGTACGGTGCAAACTTGCCGATTGTCCAGACAATGGCTAGACATTCTCGCTCGATCGTAGAGTAGTTTTTCTCCAGGTCTGCCCCTCTCTGTCTGGATGCCTTTAGCCTCCCACTCAGCTCCTCTATCTCCTCCAGTCTCTTGGCCAACTGCACAATGTAGTCGTTTTTCTGCAACTCCCGCTGCTGCAGTAAGGCCCTTTGGTGGTGGTACAGTGAGATGTACTCGCCGATAGTGTCTGTTTCTCCCTGTATCTGCAGGACAAGATGCTCCAGCTGCTCTGCCTTGTCTGACAATTCTGCTTTGTCCCGCATCACACTCATGTACTTCTCCTGAATCATCTCCACGGCAGACCTCAGCTTCTCAAACTCCGCTCTGCTGATCTTGTCGCTCTGGATGCTCTCCAGCAGTGAGCTGCGGTCTCCCGCCTCCTCCCCAAGCTCCGCAACCCTCCTCTCCAAATCCCTGATCCGCTCCTCCTTCTCCTCCAGGAACCTGCTGAGCTGGGCCTTGTCGCGCTCCTCCGTCAGAGACGTGGTCTGTTCTGACATCTCCCTGGTCTGCCTCTGGAGCTGTGAGATTAACTGCTGGTACTGGCCCACCACCTGGTCTCTGTTGGCAACCACCTCCTTCAGGTCCTCGTCCTTCTGTTGTGCCAAGGCCTGTGCCGCGGCCCTCTCCTGTCTCAGATCTTCCAACCTCTTCATCGTCCTCTCCGTGCTGTCTGTCTCACCCGACAGCTGCTGGGCATACAGCTCCGCCATTTCCAAGCGTTTCTGGAGTTCAGCAACCGTTTCTTCCAGCCTCGAGTTGTCCGTCACTTTTGATTTCACCTTGGCAGTGAGTTCTGCATTCTGTTGTGACAGCTCGTCCTTAGATTTGTTGAGTTTGTACAAATCCAGCTTCAACCGGTCCACTTCTTTGGCGTTCCCCCTGCTGGACTTCTCAAACTGCTGGCTGGTCTGGGAGAGAGAGGCAACGTTCTCCGACGGTGATGCTGCCGACACGACATCCCTCCGCGACCGTATGGCCTTGAGTGCGCTTCTTCTCGGACAATTTCGAGCCCTGTGCCCGATTTCCTTGCACACAAAGCATCTTCCCCTGAACCATTTTGCATTCGTCACCCTCGCGGAACCAGCGTATTGCTCATCGTACTTGAGTGTCCCCTTTTTCACATTCCGGATATTCGACCTCGGATCAGAACTGTCCTTTTCTCCCTCAGGCTGCGTAGCTGTCCTGTCTCCTGAGTTGAGTCGCGAGAAGACCGACGTTGCCGACCGGGCCATGCGACGAGCTTCCAAGTGATTAAATGCGTGAGTCGCACTTTCCTTAGCTGTCGCTTTTCCCTTTTCAAGGACATGTTGCAGGAGCTCTGATGAGAAGCCCCTCAACAGCTGTTCTTTGAGGAAGAGGTCGAGGATGCCCTCTGCGTCTCCTAAGTCTACCTCCTCATGAGAAAGCCAGCTGATGAGAGCAGTTCTCAGACGAATGAAGAACTCTTTAAAATTCTCATCGCCTTCCTTCTTAATAGACCGGAATGTCTTCTGGTACTGGTCGGCGGACTTGTGGAAGGCCTCTTGAAGAACTTTCTTGATTTTCTCATACTCAAGACTCTCAGGGTTGTCCATGCGGAGCCATGCCTCCTTCGCCTTTCCCTGCAAAAGTGGAGACAGACGCCGACCCCATTCAGACCTCCTCCAACCATGTGCTTCTACGTTTCTCTCGAAGTGTAGTAAGTATCGGTCAATGTCCTCTTCATCTTGAAACTTCTCCAAATGGAGTAGATAATTGTCCCTCCTATCCACGTCCACTTGATTGTCGACAGTGGTCTCCGCTTGAGAGCGGGGCGGACCTCGCCCTACAGCCGCCTGCAGGATACTCGCCATGTCCTCCAGGTGCCGAGCGTCTCTCATCTCAGCCTCCCTCCTAAGCTCCAGTGTCTCTCGTTGCATCTGCTGCATCATTTCCAACACTGATGCTATGGACTCCCCCTGCACTGGAGGACTATCACCACTGCCGGGAGGCTCTCGCTTCGCTCCCACGTTGGCTGAGACCTGTTGTGGAGGGGACTTGTACGACGTCAGTAGCGGTGACGCCAGGCGGAAAGGAAGCGGACCGCCCCTACCCCTTCCGGTATGCGCCCTGGACATCATGGGCGAGGAGACGCTGCCGAACGCCAACACCCCCTCTTCCCTCAGCTGAGGTGAGAAGGCGACGGTGGTCGTGGACGTAGTCGTAGTTACGGGTCCTGTAGTGACAGTTGTCGATGGATAAGATTCAACAAGGGTCCCCAACGGCTCGAACAGGGACCTCTCCGCCATCTCCAACACCGGGGACAGCAGTGGCGAGGATATCCCGGGAGTAGGCGACGGACTCAGACAGCGAGAACGCTGCCGGAGAGTTGACGCTCGTACCGACCGGTCTGACTCGGCCATCAACCACTGAAAGCCAAGCAAACTACATCCCCACAACCAAACCCAGTCATCAGAACACTACCATCGCGGACTCTACACCAACTCATCCAGGGTACCGACAATTTCTTCTCAACCATACAACACCTCACCCAACAGAAAAACACAATTACAAAACCAATTGATTGGATCCCGGACGAGCCCCCATTTTGTCACGGGTCCCTTCCTACTCGGACTTTTTCCGAGAGGGACATAACATCCAATCAAAAGATACAATACACAACACGCAAATAAATTAACAAATTCAATTTATTCTTACAAAACTCTAACAACCCATCAATAAAGTACACATTCAATCATAAAAAAACACATATCATAAAACCAAAACAATTCCTTTTCTTCAACAACCCAACATCCTCCTAAACTCAACCACACTCACTCCAAATCTAAACCACATAAGAAACCCACCTCAACCAACAGCATCTCAATTTTCCCCAAAAGCCAGTCTCAATACATGACAATCCCATCAATCAAATCCTCAAATCACAACAATATCCAACTTAACACCATCCTAGGGTACACCACAATTAACCATCACTATCATGACCTACACCACCATTATCCAAATCAACAAACAACCACAAATACAAATCACTAGCATGACCCTTGCCACACCAGCACCCAATCACTGATCATCAAGACAATCCAATCCCCCAAAACAATACTAAACTAAACCAGAATTCCTCTTGTCTTGTCCATATTTGCAATATACAATTCTAAATCACAACTTCAACCAAATTGACCAAACATTCTTTTAACCCGTGGCCACACCGACCCACAATCAAAAAATCAACAAAAATACAAATCATTTGTCATACCGACACACCCAAACACAAAAACATATCCAAGACTTCGCCCACACAGGGTACATGGATATAACTTCACAACCGTCTCACAGAGAGACATATCCAAGACTTCGCCCACACAGGGTACAGGGATATAACTTCACAACCCTCTCACACAGAGACATATCCAAGACTTCGCCCACACAGGGTACAGGGATATAACTTCACCACCGTCTCACACAGAGACATATCCAAGACTTCGCCCACACAGGGTACAGGGATATAACTTCACAACCCTCTCACCCAGAGACATATCCAAGACTCCGCCCACACCGGGTACAGGGATATAACTTCACAACCGTCTCACACAGAGACATATCCAAGACTTCGCCCACACAGGGTACAGGGATATAACTCCACAACCGTCTCACACAGAGAAATATCCAAGACTTCGCCCACACAGGGTACAGAGATATAACTTCACAACCGTCTCACAAAGAAATTTGTACTCACTGGGAAAAACCTCCTTCCTCGACACAACAACGTAGCTCCTAGCCCTCCGGCTCTCTCACTCTGCACGACAGCAGGTAATCGCTATCCTGGTCGAGACTCTCGGCACGAGCCGTCTCCACTGTGGGACACACAGCGTCCCCTGACTCTCAACCGTAGAAAGCTCAGGTTCTCCAGAAACCAGCACCATAGCTCCTCACCCTCTGGCGCTCCACCTCCGTCTGCCTCGATTTTTCTTTCCTCACCCCCTTCTCACATCTCCCGTGATCCTCTCGCCCGCCACTTGCACGGACCCATCTGTCTCAGTTCATGGGAACATCACATCTCCGTGCTCGTTGTGAGCACTATTCCGCTTGACCCATGCTACGCACGATGTTATTTTTTCTAGCGCGGCCAAAACCGTTTCCAAATTTAAGCGTACCTTGTCGCCAGGAGGTTAAAGGCCCTTATTCACCGCCTCCTCAAAATCCGCCGTGTGACATTGACCAACTTCCTTGCAACGTAACTGTGCGGTGTGTTTATATGGAATTCCTCTTGAGATGGCTATTGGGAGAGACTCAGTGGCTCGAAGAAAGGTGCATCGCGGAGAGGTTCTGGAGTGAAAAAACTTGCACATCTAGGTTAATACAAATGTATGGGCAGACACATGTATGAAAAAGTATTTCCGTACACATGTTTACGCAGATGAACTTATCCACACATAGGCACACTCACACACAAGCATGCACGCATGCGCTCACAAACACGTATACACACACACACACACACACACACACACACACACACACACACACACACACACACACACACTGTTAATAATAATAATAGTTTATTCATCGCACATACCTTCCCTTGACAGGCAAGCTCATGGCGTTTACAATCCAAAGAATCAACACTCATACAACCACTCAACACCACATTCCTACAAAAACTCACACACTACACACATAAACAAAAAACAAAAAAACTAAGATCCAATAGAACAAATAGAACAAACTAAACAATATACACGGCACTTGCAGGCCAGGTCAAGTAAGGCGAAGCAGCTCAGTGGGAAATGCGGATCAGAAGAGATGGGTCTTTAGAGCACTTTTGAACTGGGGCAGTGTCAGAATGACGGACTGAGAGAGGGAGACTATTCCAGGTTACAGGTCCAATATAGGAGAAGGTTTTCTTATTACGGCGGGGGACCTTAAGCATTCTAGAGTCAGCAGCTGAGCGTAGAGATCTGGAGGGCGTGTAGACTGCAAGAATTTCTGTAAGAGAGTGACCAACTTCCTTGCAACGTAACTGTGCGGTGTGTTTATATGGAATTCCTCTTGAGATGGCTATTGGGAGAGACTCAGTGGCTCGAAGAAAGGTGCATCGCGGAGAGGTTCTGGAGTGAAAAAACTTGCACATCTAGGTTAATACAAATGTATGGGCAGACACATGTATGAAAAAGTATTTCCGTACACATGTTTACGCAGATGAACTTATCCACACATAGGCACACTCACACACAAGCATGCACGCATGCGCTCACAAACACGTATACACACACACACACACACACACACACACACACACACACACACACACACACACACACACACACTGTTAATAATAATAATAGTTTATTCATCGCACATACCTTCCCTTGACAGGCAAGCTCATGGCGTTTACAATCCAAAGAATCAACACTCATACAACCACTCAACACCACATTCCTACAAAAACTCACACACTACACACATAAACAAAAAACAAAAACTAAGATCCAATAGAACAAATAGAACAAACTAAACAATATACACGGCACTTGCAGGCCAGGTCAAGTAAGGCGAAGCAGCTCAGTGGGAAATGCGGATCAGAAGAGATGGGTCTTTAGAGCACTTTTGAACTGGGGCAGTGTCAGAATGACGGACTGAGAGAGGGAGACTATTCCAGGTTACAGGTCCAATATAGGAGAAGGTTTTCTTATTACGGCGGGGGACCTTAAGCATTCTAGAGTCAGCAGCTGAGCGTAGAGATCTGGAGGGCGTGTAGACTGCAAGAATTTCTGTAAGAGCGTGTGGTGCGGTGTTGTCGATGGCCGCGAAGCACAAAGTAGCAAGTTTATAATCTATCATCTGAGAGATGGGGAGCCAGTGAAGTATATGTAGGAGTGATGAGACATTGGTACGCTTGGGACATCGAAAAACTAGCCTAGCAGCACAATTCTGAACTTTCTGGAGTTTGTTAAGCAGAGTGTCGGGGATGCCAGCAAGAAGAGAGTTTCCATAGTCGAGACGAGACAGAACAAGTGATGTGATGAGCGTTTTGGTGGCCTGCTGAGAAAGATAATGACGAATGGTACTAATTTTCCTTAGCTCATAATATGCTAACTGACAGACTTTGTTGACATGAGCTCTCATTGACAGATCATCATCAAACATGACGCCTAAATTTCTAACAGACTGAGAGAAGACGATGTCAATGTGACCAATGGTTAGTTTGAGGGCCTGATCCGATTTGCCTCCGCCGCCCACCAGGAGTGCTTCAGTTTTTGAGTCATTGAGTTGGAGCTTGTTCAGGGTCATCCACCGTTTCACGTCAGAGATACAGAGACACTGTTACGGTTCAGCTATTATTCAATTTTCTATATTGTTTGAGGCATTCGCCGTGTCGATGTTTTGGCGGGAACAAGCCTGAGCTTTGCAATTTGAGACTGGCTTGAACCGGTTGAACACCAAATTGGCAATGATGCAATCGTGAGTTGATTGGTTGAGGTTGTTGGCGAATGTGCTGTGAGTAACTCTTCAGTCGGAAAGGGCTGAAAAATTTATTTCAGTTGACTCGAGGAATATCAACGTGAGCAGATGTATTTTAAGCAGCTACGTGTTAACAGACAACAAGTTAAAGAAAAGTTTTCCAATCTTCCCCCTCGTCCTTTGAAAGAAGTGCCAGAGAAGACCATCGTTTCCCAATTTGAAGAATTCCCGCCTCACCAAGACTCTGAATCAAAGTTTGTCGCCTGGAAAGTTTATCGTGAATGCACTTGGAAATTTCGTGTTTGTTTGGGCAAGTGTGTGAGCCCGCCGTGTCTATGGTCTTTTCCTTCCTCCTCCTTCCTCCTCCTCCTTTATCCTCCTTCTTCCTCCTTCCTCCTCCTTCCTCCTCCTTCCTCCTCCTTCCTCCTCCTTCTTCTTTCCTTCTTCCTCCTTTTTCCTCTTTCCTCTTCTCTCTCACCCCTCCTCCCGCCTCCCGCTTCCAGTTTCCCGCCTCCAGGTTCCCGCCTTCCTCCCTCCTTCCCTCCTTCCCTCCCTCCCTCCCTCCCTCCCTCCCTCCCTCCCTCCCTCCCTCCCTCCCTCCCTCCCTCCCTCCCTCCCTCTTCCTTCTTCCTCCTCCTTCGTCTCGAGGGAGAGTTTTGAGAGAGAGAGAGAGTGTGTTTGTGAATGCCCATTCCTGAGTGGGTATCGTTTTGGGCAGAAGTTTCTTCGATGGAGATCCGAGAACAGTTTTCGCCCATCTGCTTGAACTTGTGAGTAACTTGAGTCAGTTTTGGTTTCGGGTCAGTGGAATAACCCTCTACCCTTTCAGTCACAGAGAGTAGACTGACAGAATTGATTTTTATTCTTATTATATTGACTGTGATTCTGCCATTATTGAGTTTTATTAAATTCAATCATCGTGAATGAAAATTGAGGTTGTGTAATAAGTGTGGATTGAGAGAGAGAGAGAGTGAATTAATTATTGCTGCCACCTTCCACTAGCAAAACCCCTAGACACGGGAGCCGAAAGATTCACTGATTGAAAAGTGTGCGTGAGTGTGGAGGGAGGTGATACACACACACACACACACACACACACACACACACACAAACGCGCACACACGTATACACATGCTCACGCACACGCGTGCACAGTCCCACATACATAAACAAACACGCACTCATGCATATACACGCACGCGCATGCATGCACACACATACACACTCACACACGCGCTCACGCACACCCACACACACACTCA
>JAWQFJ010006374.1:37500-40000 GCA_034096865.1 Theodoxus fluviatilis | reverse complement strand
GGTAAATGAGGCCGATGGCATCCTGTTGTTGAGAAAATGTATTGCTACTGTCACTGAAATGTATCGTGAATGCTCTCTTTTGTTGTGTGGTGACCTTAATGCTAGAACGTCGTGGTATAACTCATGTGATAGTGATATAATGTTTGACATGAGATTGAACATAGCGAACAATCTGCGCTTTTCCCATGATTCCACTCTGAATGAGTTTGGTCGATCGCTGTTGGCCTTGTGCACTGCATACGATGTCACAATTTTAAATGGCTTGTTCGGGGAGGAATCGGGGAAATCCACGTATGTGTCCCATTCAGGAAGTAGCGTAATAGACTATTGTATAGCGTCATAAGATCTTCTCGTACTATTTGATTCTTTGTGTGTGGTAGAGTCAGTTACTTCCCCTCATATGTGTCTTGAGCTAAGTATAGCCCGCAGAAATGCGCGGTTAGCATACAGGGCATTCTGTAAACCCGAGTATTGACTCTGGCACAGTTCGCAATGAATGCGTAATAGGCTTGACCCTTGGCATTACAGCCTTGCGCCAAAAATAGTTCGTTCTCATACTATTTTTCTCTTCACTTTTTACAGAAATCATTCAGATGTAAAAACTTGGTTCCATTTCAACACAAACATTTTATTGTATCGAATAAACGCTTGTTTGTTGTCTCAACAAGAGTAAGTTAAGAGTTTTGTGCGAAATAGTCTTAGAACTACTTTAACGGCGTATGTCAGGGAGCACATCGGCTATCCCACAAGCCTCTCGTGTGACCTCCGCTTGCATAAATTGGCCAAAAACCTTCCATCACGTGATGTGAACTGTGCTAGAGATACTTTTACCGGTAGGCGAAATCTCTAGTTTACTAGAATGCATACAGGGAGGACATGGCCGTCATGTCAACAACAAAAAATTGTCTGGGACGAATTTTTTCTGATCTTTATATCCAAAACCTACACTGTCTGTCAGAATTAAATGGCAAGAAAATGAAGATTGAAACTCAGCTAGATGTAAATGAGTTCACGAATGTACTAACGAGATGTATCGTGCAGGCTGCAGAATTTCTAAGAAAAACTTTTAAACACAGAGTACATTCGTCTTCGAGAGGTTGGTGTGACATAGATTGTGGAATTGCTAAAAAGGCTGCCAGACGACATTTACGGATGTTCTTGAATACTAAGTCAGATGAAGATAGGAAGACATATATTTTGTCCAGGAACAAATACAAACAGATCATTAGGGATAAAAAAGAAGAGTACAGAATGAATGTGAGTAATACACTGGCTACGAATATCAGAAACAGTGCAAAATTCTGGAGACAAGTTAAAAATCTGGGCACAAAATATCGAGCTCCTTGTAACATTTCTTTACAAACATTATATGATCACTTTGAGAGTATCTTTTCTTGCTTGCCATCTTTCGACCTCGATTGTTATCTGCAATCTGAAAGTGTCAGTTACTTTTACAACAGCGAGTTAAACTCGCCCATTACAAGGACTTAGATAACACACGCTCTGAAGTCCCTAAAAGCTCGGGCATCTGCAGGAACAGCTGGTGTAATAGCTGAAATGTTAAAATCAGCTGAACATTTGCTGTTACCTTCTTTTCAATGCTATTTTTGATTACTGTACGTTTCCTGCTGTTTAGTCAGAGGCTATTATTGTACCAATTCATAAACGTGGACCGAGTGTAAATCCTGATAGTTATAGAGGTATTGCTTTATCTAGCACCTTCAGCAAGGTATTTACCCACGTTATTTGCTGTAAGCTACAGAGTTGGGCAGATAAGCATGATCTTATCTGGAAGGAACTGGCGGGTTTTAGAAAAGGGTATGGAACAGTTGACAAGATTTTTGTTCTATATAGTATTATTGACAAATATTTGTGTAAACACAGAAAACTTTATATTGGATATGTAGATTTTAGACAAGCTTTTGCAAAAAAATGAAATATCAGGAAAAATCTTACATAGTTTGATAGCCATGTACAGATCGGTACAATACTGCATACGGGGGATGGATGGTCAAACGGACTTCTTCGAGTGCTTCTCGGGGCTAAAACAAGGCTGCAAACTCAGCCCGATCTTATTTTCTTACCTAATTAACTCCCTGATTGAAGAGATCTCTGTAAATAGTGAACATGGCATACAACTGTTGCCTAATACACCCGAGTTAACTGCTCTCCTTGTTGCTGATGATGTAGCTCTGCTCTTGAACACAGCAGTTGGGCTTCATAATCAATTTAACTGTCTTAAGAGCTGATAGACTTAGCCTAAAGGTCAACACAGATAAAACAAAATTAGTTGTATACAGGGTGGACATTTAACCAGACATGAAAAATGGTATCTAGGTGACGTACAATTAGAAGTAGTAAGCGGATACAAGTATCTTGGCAAGACACTCTCTACAAAGTTGTGTCCAAACGAGACGCAAAATGAGTTGGCCTGTAGAGCGAGAGCTGCTATTTTACTTCTGACTAGGTCATTGAGAAGAATTTCGCTGGCAACACCAGA
>JAWQFJ010006374.1:27500-32500 GCA_034096865.1 Theodoxus fluviatilis | reverse complement strand
GACAATCGGGAAAATATCCAATATCGCACCTTCGTGCATTGTAAGGAGGAATGTATGCTGAATGCGATGGATACAAAAGTAAATCCGTAAAGGGTGTGCAAAATTTCCGCCAGCTAATCAAAGCGGGGCGACTCACTGAAACACAGCTCGAAGAAATCGAGGTCGCCTTGTTCACAATAGCGAGCCATTTGGCTTGTGCGCTCAATCGCCATCAGCATCAAAGTAATGTTTGCAGACAATCGGAAAGATACACACTAGCATCTTTGCATGCAAAGAAAGAGGAGTTTAGGCTAAATGCGATGGATACCAAACCAATGCCGTAAAGGTCGCGCAAACCCAACGCTACTCAATTTAAACCATGAAAACCCGTTGGATGTCAAGCCAGGTCGCCTCGATTACAACAGACGTTATTCACGCAGCGGCCATTTTGAAATCGAAAACGAGGCTGAGTGCGCTAACATTGGCCATGGATCCAAAATATGATGTAATGTCCATGCATTGGCGTCTTCAATGGCCAGCACCAGTACATGGAGTAGATATCTCCTTCATGTGCCTCCATTCTCGCATGGAAAAGGGCTTTACACGTAGTGGAAGGCTATTTATGACACGCGGCTTAGGGGAGACCGTTAGTGTCAACCGTCAACCGGAAGTAGCTCTCTGATATCGGAGGTTGTATCGCTCTCAGCCAATCACGAGCCTTGAAAATAGACGCCGCCACGTGACCCAGATTTTGCCTCCAGCTCGCACTCAGCTGCGCAAATTCTGTGTTCCGCGTGATTCGGGTGTAATACTGCCAATAAACGTCGTTTAGCTTAAGATTACACCCGAATCACGCGCACCGTTAAGGTGCATGGAGTACAGTACCGCCGAGCAAGACGTTTGTCACAAAACGCAGATACATTAATGCGGCCGGATCTTAGCATAACTCCCCAGGGCGTGCGAAGTCAGTCAGGCGGAGTGGCGGATGCGGTCAAAGGTCACCGGTTGACGGTTGACACTAACGGTCTCCCCTAAGCCGCTTCCCTATTTATGGAGGCCGCCAGAACAATAGGACGCCGTGACCCGGCAAACGGGAAAATTTTCCGTAGGCAGAATCGGCAATGCGCATGCGCCGGCTCCTCTCACAAGCGAAGGTAAAACATGTTACCCTTCTCTCTTGTAGATCTAGATCTGTAGTGTTGATCACTAAGACTGGTGTTTCTTGAAATAAGGTCAGTAAGCCTATATGTTAATTTATTACGCTAATATAACCATGGGATCATATACTTAATTTTGAGTCAAAAACTGCGAGCTGGGCTTGCATCGTCTGCCATGCCGACATCAACATGTCCGGTGTGATCAAGACTGTATACATGGCTCTCTACCATTGGCTGAACAATATTTTTGGACCAATCACAATAGGTTTCTCATGAGTAGAGGTTGTTACTATGTTAGGTCGTGGGAAGTGATGGAATGCTCTTGCTTTGTGGTGTAAACATTGCAGTTTCTCAGCTATAAACAAGAAAAACAAAAACAACACGTATATTTAGCAGAAAACGTGTTATTTCAATCCTTCAAAACTCATTTTGTGGCTAGATTTCACCTATGCACACCATACGAAGCTGTAAACGATTGCTTTTAGAAGACCTAGATCTAAGCTTTTGTTACCTTCGTAACCTTGAATTTTTTGCCAGGATCACGCCGAATCTTCCAGGTCCATTGTTTCTTCTGCTTCTTGTCTGTGGGGCAATGGAAAAAGGACAATCTGGAGTTCTCGTCATATCAATCATTGTTCTCGCAATTAGGAACACAGCAGTGTCTACATGATGATGAAGCCTTCTGTTTCGCCATGCTGGATTCCATGTTATCGCACTCAGCCTCGATTTGAAAACCGGAAGTATCTCGCGTGAATAATGTCTATAGTGACCAGAATGGCGTGCTTGTGCGCACGATCAACATCAGAATCAAAATAACATTTACGGACAATCAGTATCATATATGCAAGCATCTTTGCATGCATTTGAAAGAGGAATTTATGCTGGCTGCAGTAAATACAAATACGATATTTTGTGATGCGAACATCATGCAAGCTGATCAAACCAGACAACCACGTGGATCATGGACACACGTGTGCACAAGCCCAGTCGAGTCAATCATGGCATCCAAAGACTGCCGCGCCATCAACCGCAGAATCTGAATAATTTTTCAACAGAATATAGAGTTATCTCTGTGACTTGCTTGATGACTTAGAAAATTGATATCTTTTAGGGTATTTTGTGGCAGGATGAATCAAAGTTTGCATGGCAAAAGCCTGAATTGATGTTGTTTCTTTCAGTAGTAGAAGCTTGTGCAATAACTGCTTTGTGGATGTGGGAGAGCTTGATGATCGAACGGCTTTTTAAAAATTATGTAGAATATGGATAGGTAGACTTGTACGCTATAAGACTATCTCACAAAATACTTTGAGATGAAAGTTCGAGACAGACAATGGAAACAGCTCATATAAAAAAATTATATAGAAATTTCTATAGAATTCTATAGAAATTTCTATAGAATTCTATAGAAACTTCTATAGAATGCTATAGATTTCTATAGAATTCTATAGATTTCTATAGAAATCTATAGAAATTTCTATAGAAAATTTTTATATGAGAGGGTGGAGAACCTGGTGTGAGGTTAAGGTGGTGGCCAGTGAGAGGACAGTTTGGAAAGAGTGCATCGAGACCTTGTGTGCCTCCTGGTGCAGAGTGAACTAAGTGTTAAATATGTAGGTTCTGTTCTGAACTTTTCAAGCTTATTTAAGTAAACATGTGTGCATTTGTAAAAAGTACTGATTCACATGACTGTACTTTAACTACTTTCGAAAGAAAATAACTCTTGACGTTTGTCATCGCCAATTTCCAACGGTCTTGTGTATGTTTTTCAGCATTTTTAATTAAGAAGAGTAACCTGTGTATGTTAGTGGCTATACGGTTGAGAAACATATAGTGTAACAAACCAGCACACAGGGTGTATCTTCATTTGTTTACAAGATATTGGAGTTTCAAATTTGCCACCCCCTTGAAACTGAGTTTTTCCATGTGACAAATTGAAGTTTTTTTCAAAGTTTAGGACACTGACGGTTTTATTTGAATACAATGGGCAGTTTGAAAAAAAATGAACTGTCTAGTAAATGGTCCGTTCACATTTTTATTTTGGGACTTGTCTGCTCATTTTCCTCTGCACAGGAGCCCTTCAAACTTGCCATTTGGAGCATATACCTACATTTGGAAATACTCTTTCTCCCCTAGTTTGGCCTATTGTATATCCAGCAATTTTACTCACAAAGCGTTGCTTTCGGCACAGTGAATTTCCAACAACAAAAGGTTAGTAAACATTGCTGTTTCTTTTTTGAGATCCTTTTATGGCAAATTTTGCAGGTGGTTAAAATTGGCAAGGAAATGGTTGTTTCCGGCTCGTTGACAGAATAGCATGTTTAAAGTTGTATATCTCCGCAACCAAAAGAGATATCCTCTTGCTCTTTTTTCGGTTAACTTGTATTACCAGTCTGTTTGTATAACTGCACAAATTAATAGCATATACCTGAAAGAAAAATTTGGCTGCCGCTACCTGTATAATTAGTACCAATTTTAAAGTTTGATGGATGTCTACCAGGTGCCGCGTGAACAATTTTGATTTTCAGTTGACGCATAGTAACGAATGCTTTGCAATGGCGGGCGTGTTGTCATGTCCGCGACGCAAAAACTGATGACGTCAGATGAAAACATTCCATGTAGCACAAGGCGCAGCACAAAACCTTCTGAAGGATTAACACTTGCTGTGGAGAATTTCTGCTGGTTGTAATGAGGTTGTTCTTTCCTCTAACGAGAACAGGCTTGAACGAATACGCCACGCATGATAAAGATGATGCCAATGCATTAATATGTAATAGAACGTTTGAACAACAAGAAATCCATAAAGTGCCGACACGCTCATGCGAAACTAAAGTTATTTTTAAATTACACGCCTGAACAGAGATTCATACGAAACATCAAATTCCCCAGCCCACTTGTCGACCTTTGTGGACAAAGGGAGATAAGTCGTGTATTGCCTCAGTCGAAACACTGCCTTTTTCGTTCCAAAGGGTATTGCAGCGAGGTTTGGAGAATAGCCACTGGAAAAGGTTTGAGAGAGAGGTGCACATTTACGATGTGTGTGTGTGTTGATGCATGGGTGTTTCGAGGAGAACGCCGGAGATAATATAAACTTTATGTCGTCTTAATGATGTTAGCAATGTGCAAAGAAGGACAGTGATACAAAAAATTGATTCAGTGATTGGATGCAAAGTGGCAGCCAAAGGGAGGTAAATCTTGCTTGCTTCGTCGAGGATCTTCCTGCGGAGTTGTTACTCTACACGGGGCATGGCTGCTGGGTTGCAGGCCTTTTTGTTCAGTGCGGTTGGCATGACGACGGTGACACTAGTGACATGGGACTTCTGGCCATTAGGGGCTTGTGGCGTCGGCTGTTTGCTCGCTGGAAAAGAAGCGTATACATGTATACTTCAGGAGTTGTGCCAATACGTTTCGGTCAATGACGGACGCCATGCAGTAAACGTTCACGCTTTGCTGTGTGGGTAACGCAAGAAACAAGGGTGTGCATCATGGCATTACTTTTTAGACAGTCTCAATACTTTGTACAACAGTAGGCCGCAGCAGCCAAATGCTCTCCTCGTTGGCGGGAAGTCCTTACTGCTGGGATTTCGGGACCCACCCCAGTATCTCAGCTTGAGGGAGCCCCAAGCAGTAAAAAAAACAAACCTACCGGGAACGGACGAGTTAGGGTGGGGACATTCGAATTACAGCTTGTTAGTGAGACTCAATCAACAGATAAAATGCAGAGTAATGTGGGTCCAGTCCCTACCACAGCTTGCCTGAAAACCAAACCACCCAGGAGCTAGCGGGAAAGGAAACATACACCGAATCCCACATCCATGCAAAAGAGGCGTTTCTGTTCTAATACAACAACAAAGGAAAAGCAACGCC
>JAWQFJ010006374.1:0-15000 GCA_034096865.1 Theodoxus fluviatilis | reverse complement strand
ATCTAAGGTGATTTAAGATTTAAATAATGACGGTCAGGGAGGATTGATCGCCGTTCAGAACCGCCCTTGTCGTGTTTGATGAGCGAGAGTCCGCGTTGAATCCGACGACTTTCTCAACTGTTTGTTGTCAACAGACTGACCATTTGCTCTTTGTTTTCTGTGCGGTAATGACAGCGACTTCCTCGACAATCCACTTCATGAGTACGGGCGTCAGTTTGCTTAGTACGTATACGAGGCCACATATATAAAGATGTGCGTTCCTACGTGAACTCTGGACGTAACCCCCAGGTGGCGCGCCACAACAGCAAATAAACGACAAATCTCGTTCAGGCGTTTTCTTCACATTCCAGAGTTTTACTCAAGAGCAGCCTACCCCATTCATACCTGTTGCATCCTAATCAGTTTGCATCGACCTGTAAATTTTTAATTTCAGTGAATGAAAGTATCATAAGTTAAAATCTATTAACATTGGCTACATTTTAAAAGTTATGATCGTATTTACATAGATAACATGGTTTTAGGATCATATATTTGCTGTGTCTCAGCAATTGCTTACACCCCTGCTTGTAGTCTCTTATACATTATTATCTATTCCAATTTTATATCACATTCCTTCAGCGTGTACCGTTTCACTGACTACACTGTGCTATTTTAGTTATCCCCACTACGTCAGCCGCGATTGGATTTAATCCGTGTAGTCCTATGTCGGAAGTGTTTGTTAAATGTCTAGATTTGCCCGCTACAAATACCTCCTCAGTTTCCTGTACTTTAGGATAGATTCGGTCTTCTTTATGGGGTCGTGTATCATAACAGCGCTTAAGTACTGCGTCTGTCACCGTTGTTTATTTCGTAAACAGGTGAATAGCTGCATGCTGTAGTAAGTTGTGTTTTCTCTCAGTGACAGTTGTCTTTGCCTTCTGTGTTCATGCCTCTCCATCGCCATGCGTATGTCAAGTTATGTGGGCCATCGTGAATGCTTCTTTGCCTGTGTAACTGCTTATCTCTTGCTCTGTTTTCGTGACGTGCGTTTGCAGATAATTGCCTGGTTATGACGCTACGCTACACGCTTGATCAATTGCAAAATGAGGAATATGAGTTTTTGCCAGAATCTGCATTGGATGTGTATTGACATCGAGTGTGAGGCCTCAAGTTTCTATATCACATTGTACTTATTACAAATGAGGACACGCGTCAATCATGCAGTTTTTCTAGAAACCCAATTATCATTTAAACCCTGCCTATATCTTAAACAAACGTTTCTTAATATATATATATAAAAGTATGTTCAATCATCTCTACACCGTACCGTATACCGAACTTACTCAACTGATTACATTGTGTTCATATCTCTTTCGTTTACGCCACATATATCATCTGTGTTTCCTAAAACCAATGCCAGCATCCCAGCGTCAGTGTTCCAGTCTTACCACTCTGTGTTGGCAGCACGGCGCAGGCAGCAGGAGTGGCGGTGGGTCTGGTGGTGGCAGTGGGGGTGGTGCTGGGGGGCCTGGTGGTGCTCGCACGCAACCGCTCCATCCACTGCCCTCTACCCTTATGTCAAGAATTGGTGGACGTCGTGGTGGACCCCAACATCAAAGGTGTGTGTGTGCGTGTGTGTGTGTGTGTGTGTGTGTGTGTGTGTGTGTGTGTGTGTGTGTGTGTGTGTGTGTGTGTGTGTGTGTGTGTGTGTGGTGTGTGTGTGCGTGCGTGTGTGTGTGAGTGAATGAATGTGTGTGTGTGTGTGTTTGTGTGCATGTGTGTGTGTTTGTGTATAAGTATATGTGTGCGTAAGTATGAGTGTGAGTGTGTGTGTGTGTGTGTGAGTGTGTGTGTGTGTGTGTGTGTGTGTGTGTGTGTGTGTGTGTGAGTGTGTGTGTTTGTAAGAGAAAGAATGAGTATGAGAGTAGGAGAGAGAGAGTAGGAGAAAGACAAAAGGTGAAGAAGAAAGGAAAAGAGAGAGAACGAGAGAGAGATAGAGAGATACAGACAGACACACAGACAGACAGACAGACAGACAGAGAGACAGACACAGACAGAGAGACACAGACACACAGTGACAGAGACAGACAGACAGAAACAAACGGAGACAGACAGAGAGAACGAGAGAGAAAGAGAGACGGAGAGTACGAGAGGAGTGAACGAGAGAAAGAGTGAGAGAGAGAGAGAGAGAGAGAGAGAGAGAGAGAGAGAGAGGGGGTTGGGGGGTTGGGGAGAGGAGAGGGGTGGGGGGTTGGGGAGAGGAGAGGGGAGAGAGAGAGAGAGAGAGAGAGAGAGAGAGAGAGAGAGAGAGAGAGAGAGAGAGAGAATTTGTGAGTACGTAGAGGTGTAAATACTTGTGCCTGTGCTATTATGTGTGCGAGCGCGCATATATGTTCGGATGTGAATATGTGTATGTATGTGTGAGTGTGTATGCATGTGTGTATGTGTGTGCACTCACGTGCGCGTGTGTGTGCGTGCTTTCGTGCGTGCATGTATGGCGTGTTTGCCTGTGTTGATATGTGCATAAATTAAAAATGTTTTATCGACAATTTACATTGCATACTTCAATGTCTTTGCAAAAATCGATGTAACACACAGCAAATAATGGTCATCGAAACACATCCACAGTGCATTAGACTCGACTGCGCTCCACAGTCACAGGCAATCTGTTATACGTCATCACGTGTGCAGTATGAAAGTCTTTTCTTCATACTCGCGCGTCGATGTCTAGAATGGGGCCAGCAGTTCTCTATGGCAAGTGTGGATAACATTGAGAATATATCTATGAAAAGCTACATCTACATATATTTTCCTGCAACCCCATAACTTGACAGAGTGATAGACATTCGCTGTTAGCTGACTGACAGACTGATACACAGACGCATTGACGGACTCAATATCAGAGAGGCGCATTCACACAGATTGTCAGACAAGCTTACAGACTGACGGAGTGTGAAGTGTAGATAGATTGGCAGAAATACTGACAGACGCTAAAAAAACTGACCTAAAGTGAAAACTCAAATTCCTATTTAAAAGAAACTCGTCCCCTCTATTGCGTGATTAACTGTTTTTCATTGCATGTTTGTTCCCGCACAGACGAGGACGAGGTCAGGGAGGACAAAGTGACGTCAGAAGTCGCGACACGACCACGGCCTCCACCCAGACAGAGGAGTGGAGGCGGTCTGAGCGTACCGGCCTATTTTGGACAGCCCCCCGTCCTGGTCACCCCCTCCCCTGTACTCTCCGCCATCGCCTTCTACAACGCCAAGGCTGCCCAGAGGGACAACCCCCCTCCATACAGCCCCTGCAACCCCCTATCCCAAGATCGCGGCAGCGTAGTCAAGCGTGCTGCCTCTAGCAACGACGGCGCCGATGAGGTAGATTACGTCAAAAAGAAGAAAAAGAAAAAGGTATCTGAGGGAGATGACAAGAGGAAGAAGACAGAAAGAATCGCTGATGATGAAGACACTCGTCATGAAAGGAACGAAGGGAAAGTAGTGAAGGAGACGGAAAGAAAGAAAGACATGACTCCAAAGACGAGTGACGAAAGCGACGAATACCCTGATTCTGACCACATGGTGACCATAAACCCCCTCAAAACGAGGGCGGTCAAGTCGTGTGCAGGCAAACTTGCCAAGCCCATCCACACGAGCGAGAGCACCACCAAGCTGATCATGGACGACGATAAACTCTGCAACCCCATCACCAAAGCCAAGAAGGACCGATCCGCGCCACCGCCGAAGACTCCCAAACCTGCGCAGCTTTTAAACAAAGTGTCGAAGAAAATCACCGTCAGTTTCAATTCCTCGAGCCTAAGCTCGGAAGAGAGCGACACCGCCATCGAACCGACCTCTGCGGCCAGCATGGACTCGAAATTCGCCACCTTCGTCGTCCCTAAGAAACGCAAGAATCCTTCAGAGGCTTCAGAGCTACTTGAGCTTCCAGTCTCAAGACAGAGCTCTGGCGCGGGAGACAGCGCCTCCTCCAGCTACTCCACCACCACCGTAGCTAGCTCCGAACCCTTGGCGCGCGCTTCCAGCGGAACTCGTAGGAAGGAAAAATCCAAATTCTCCACCTTCACTCTGGTCAAGAAGGGCAGACGCTCCAAGAAGGGTGCCATGACAGAACTGGCCGTCGTTTCCGATTCCAGGGCGGCGGCAGCGGCAGCGGTAGCGACAACCACTTCCCAGGTGAAGAGACAGGAGTCCAGAATCACAGAAACCTTCAGGAATATGCGCGACGTCGTCCGCCGGAAGTCATCAGTTCGCTCCCCAGGTTCTTTCCGAAGCCTCGGTCCACGGATGCCCGTCAAGCGCGCCTCGCTCAGACACCGGAAGGGGCGCAGTGCGCCTGCGCGACTGGTGGACCCCATCAGGAAACTTTTCCGGAAATCCAACTTTGGGGAGGTGTAAGCGGATTGGACGAAGAAGCCATGATGAATTTTGAAGTGTCAGCTCGTCACGACTGCTGAAAGAAAAAACACGTAACCTCAGCACGAGGCAGGAAATTCATGTGTCGCTTAGAGCAAGGGGAAATATTCCACGTAATCAGCACAGTCAGATACGTACGCCAGTGAACGACTGGGGAGGTAGGACGTAGAATAGGCTAATTCTGCAGCAACAAACAATCATATAAGTAGACTGAGCCCGCACAAAACGCGGCATCAAGACGATGTTTACGCTGCAGATGTTGATATGCACTTTGAAAAATCAGACGATCGAAGCTCCGGTTGTGTGACATATATGTAAGAGCTTGCAGAAAAGAAGCAGTGAGATTCAAGCCCTAGCAGATGCTTTTCAGTCACGGTCACAATTTATCTCGCTTTGGCCAGTCGTTCACACGAAACTTGCTTAACTTTTTTTGCAGTGAGGAGATGACCACTTCTGCAGCGAAAGAAATGTCAACGCTCATCAGCAGACAGCAACGAAAGCTCAGCTTGAAAGTTGGTACGGAGAGTACAAAAGTTAACACGTAGATGATAGAGCTTCCTGTGCTAAATTCTTCTCACGCGATGGTTTTATGTAGCCAGGGAGAAAAGTGTATGGTGACAGTGATAACTAATAATTTGATTTCATGGACTATACATCAGCATCATGGTATGTATCCGAATTGAGAAGCTGATTGTTGTCTTAAAAACTGGGGTGTGATGGGTGGGTGGAGGTGGGGTGGGGTGGGGGGTGGGGGGTTGGTTCATTTATCGTTTCGAGATTTTTCACACTCTTACCCAAAGCAGTGGAGGACTGTTGAGTCCACATCGCAGTGAATCTGTCGAAAGAGACGCCAAAATAAAAACAATTGTTTATATTTCCTGACAAAAATAGCGCGGAGATTTTACATCCAAAGTGTAGCATTGTCATTACGCATGTTGTAGAGGACGAAACAGTGCATATTGACATCGATGATGCAAATTCCAGAGCAAGTTTTATAGTACTGCAAGCGAACTTTTCCAGAAGAGTATACAGATATTCTGCAAAGAATATTTTTTAATGAAAAATCCTGTCAAAATATGCTAATTACATGTCTGTGTCAATAACATGATTCGCCTTCTCAATGTGTTTGTATCAGAATGCAAGAAATTAAGGCATCGGTGCATGTATTTTTCTATTGTAATAAAATAAGATAATTAAAGTGTTGATGTTGTACGTGCCTTTCTTCTCCCGGAATAGGTCCATAACCTACAACCCTATTACCAACACACACTAAAATACACTTCCGCGCGCGCATATAGATACACAAACACACACTCTCAAACATACTTATACATACAAAACGCATAAACATCCTCATGTACAAATGCACACAAATGCACGCACACACACACACACACACACACACACACACACACACACACACACACACAGACACTTTCAATCAAACACACATACGTGCGAAACGCACACACAAACACATTCATGTGCAAATAGAAGGCACACACAAACACACACACACGCACGCGCGCGCACTCGCACACGTGAGCGCACTGTCTGTTTCTCACAACTCACTGCTTGCCCAGCCTGTATCGAGGTCAGTACGCGACGCAACAGCAAACCTCATACAACTCCCTGCATGGAACGGCGAAGGTTAGAAGCTAATCACGTTATGTTGCGGGAAGGTGGTCTGTAAGTGTAACTTAAAGTTAAGGGCAGTCCCAGCTTGCGCCAGGAAAGTAGAAGCAGGACTTAGGCGTGATTTTCTACAGGATCTTTATTCCATGACTGGTCAGCGCTTACAGCAAGCACTCGTGCACCCACAGCAGTCACTCGTGCTGCTCAGGCTGCGCCTCAATAGACGTTATTCACGCAGCGGCCATTTTGAAATCGAAAACGAGACTAAGTCCGCAAATTTAATGGCGTCCAGCGTCTATGGCGAAACCGAAGGCTTCATCATCACATAGACACTGCTGTGTTCCTTATTGCGAGAACGATGATCGATATGACGAGAACTCCAGGCTGTCCTTTTTCAAATTCCCCACAGACAAGAAGCAGAAGACACTATGGATCTGGAAGATTCGTTGTGATCCTGGCAAACAATTCAAGGCAACAAGAGCTTAGATTTAGGTCTTGTAAAAGCAAAAAAAAAAGTTAAATCATCTAACCAGAACATTCAAGATCCTCATAAAAACACCATATTTGTCATATCTTTTCATCAACTCAACTACACTTCTTACGAAATAAAGTCATTTCTACAACTTCAGATACGAATAAAAGCGACAAGGCTTCAGATAGTGCCTCACGAGGAGCGCACATGTTTGTGATGTAAAACGTGACCTTCATTACAGTATTACACTACGAGTGATCTTATCCGATACCAGTTGATGTTTTACCCCTCTGCTAAGATTATAATACAACCTTAGGAATATTTGTGTTGGACCTTTTACTGGTGAACGTATTTCATAGCATCAGACAATACTAGCATTGTACACGATGTCAACAGCAGGCAGGTTCGAGGACAACAATGTATTTATAATCTATCCTGGTGCCGCTGAGGTCCGCGCGTCAGCTATAAATAGAAGTGCGCGAAGCTTGGATTTGTAAAATGTATTTCACGACCTATTGACGCAATCAACATACAGCTTTGATAAATTAAGACAGCCCATGGTTATATTAGCGTTATAAATTAACATATAGGCTTACTGACCTTATTTCAAGAAACACCATTCATAATGATCAACACTACGAACCAAGCAGACGAACACGATCGAACCGTAGCCACTACGCCAGCAGACGATCGAGATAACTAAATGTTTCATGTAAAACTCGAATGAGTTGTATTATAATCTTAGCAGAGGGGTAAAACATCAACTGGTATCGGATAAGATCACTCGTAGTGTAATACTGTAATGAAGGTCACGTTTTACATCACAAACATGTGCGCTCCTCGTGAGGCACTATCTGAAGCCTTGTCGCTTTTATTCGTATCTGAAGTTGTAGAAATGACTTTATTTCGTAAGAAGTGTAGTTGAGTTGATGAAAAGATATGACAAATATGGTGTTTTTATGAGGATCTTGAATGTTCTGGTTAGATGATTTAACTTTTTTTTTTGCTTTTACAAGACCTAAATCTAAGCTCTTGTTGCCTTGAATTGTTTGCCAGGATCACAACGAATCTTCCAGATCCATAGTGTCTTCTGCTTCTTGTCTGTGGGGAATTTGAAAAAGGACAGTCTGGAGTTTTCGTCATATCGATCATCGTTCTCGCAATAAGGAACACAGCAGTGTCTATGTGATGATGAAGCCTTCGGTTTCGCCATAGACGCTGGACGCCATTAAATTTGCGGACTTGGTCTCGTTTTCGATTTCAAAATGGCCGCTGCGTGAATAACGTCTATACGGTTCCTACAGGCTCCCAAGCGCTCTCAGCTTCCAGTGACGTTACCCTCACATGCACACACGTTTAAATAGTCCCGTGCTTGGGGTTCGGGATCATTCTAAGCGACTTCTGCATTGCCACGTCGGCAAACTGGAGGGGACGCCGTGTAGCGTGGAAAATAGTAACCCGTGGAAAACAGTGACGGAAGTCATCGCAGAGTTATCTGCGAGGGATTTTCTGAAAATTCAACTCTAAAAAGAGACGGCATCCGCCACTCCGCCTGACTGACTTGGCACGCCCGGGGAGTTTATGCTAAGATCCGGCCGCGTAAATATATCTGCGTTTTGTGACAAACGTCTTGCTCGGCGGTACTGTACTCCATGCACCTTAACGGTGCGCGTGATTCGGGTGTAATCTTAAGCTAAACGACGTTTATTGGCGCTGCTAAAATGGTCGAAGTCGGAAACATTCGGAACGTCGTTTAGCTTAAGATTACACCCGAATCACGCGCACCGTTAAGGTGCATGGAGTACAGTACCGCCGAGCAAGACGTTTGTCACAAAACGCAGATATATTTACGCGGCTGGATCTTAGCATAACTCCCCGGGCGTGCCAAGTCAGTCAACGGTCGCGTTTTATAAAACCAGACTACAAACAGACTACAGGGAGGTGACTCCCATATTATTTCCGGCAGGGGAGACGGCTTTACACGGGGAAAAACTTTTTTGAACGCTACATCATGTGTTAAACTACAAAAATGCACCAAAACCTCGTAAAGCAACTAATGCGTCGTTTGCCGGAATATATTCCATGCGAAGAACAGGTGCAGGAGCGGTAAATTGCATAAAGCACGTCCCTCGCAGATAACTCTGCGATGACTTCCGTCACTGTTTTCCACGGGTTACTATTTTCCACGCTACACGCCCGCTCTCCCCTCTGACCGACGAGGACCAATCAGTGGTCAGTTGGTTACTGCGTATTGGGATGGGAAATTTCCAGTCCCCCTCCCAGCATTCTGCTGACTAATTCTGACCCCCTGACCCTCTGCGTGCTGACAAGGCAGAAATCTCCTCCACCCCCTCTCACAGACAAAGAAGGAAAGTTCCTGAACCTTTTGCAGGCATCTCACATTACATTCACAACAGTTATTTCAGCGCGGAGTCACCAACTCTAACTTTGTGTTGGGAACCTCACCTTTCGCTACTTTCCTTCTCATGATGGGAAAAAAGCTGAACAATGCAAGCAACAAAAAGTAACTTCCGCCCGTTGTTCACGAGAGGCTTGTTCAGGAGGCGCAGCGCTGCAAAGCTGCACAGCGCTGCACGTGTTTCACTCCTGAACAGCAATTTTGGGGCGTGATTCACTCAGCGCTGAGCAGCGCTGTGCATCACAGATCCGAGGTGATTCACACGATTTTCAAAATGGCGTCTTCGATCCCGCACTGACCGTCGATGCGTAAAATAACCATCAGAAACATCATTTTGGGACTGGAACGGGCTTTATTTGCCCCAAGTGCTCTGTATGCGTGAGTAATGGCAAGTAAGGATGATACAGTAGTGGACTTTATTCATGCAGAATACATTTAAACGTGCATAAACGATGTCTGTGGCAAAGAAAACACTTTCTTAACGTCTAGCAACACAACATGCGGCGGAGAAGATTTACCTCCCCTTTAACAAGTGAAGCGCTGCACTAAATCTGTAGGTGTTCAGGAGAGGCAAAGAGCGCTCAATTGCCAACATGAAGCGCTCATGCAGCGCTTTGTACTACTGAACAAGCCTGAGGTGACTAACACGTTCCACACTGACTCTCGCCACATCTCCTGTACAACGCTCATCGCGCGCCACACGTGTAGAGAGCGATGATACCTAGCCGCATAGCCACGTGTGAAATGGAAAAGAAACTGTCCTTTTTTGCGCTGAGTCGCGAGCGTCATCCACAGTTATCTTCCGATCGCTGTGTGTTCACTGATGCGGTTCTGCGAGCGCTACTAAGAATTCATTTCACCGAGACATCTTGCAAAAGCGAGATGGCGAGATTGTTTGAGCTATACAGAGAGCAGGGAAATCTGTAGGGGAGAGCGGGGATGGTTGTAACATTTTTTACATTACGACTCATCACGCATTACATGCTTAGCATTTAAGCAACTTTATTCACTCAAGCACAACTAAAAACATTCGTTTTAACGTTGAAACTGAAACAATTGGTCAAATCTGCACCGTTTGTCTCCAAGGTGAACAAAACTGACGTAACCCTACTCGTTACAACTTGCCCCACATGTGGGGTAAGTTGTAACAAGCCGTGGGGCTGGTTTTAACACTATGATATTAGACATTAAAAAAAGACTTAATGGTATTCGACGGCATGTACTCTACATACCCCAGCACCTACATAGCCCATCTTCTACATACTCGACCCCTACCTAGCCCATCCCCTACCTAGCCCATCCCCTACCTAGCCCATCCCCTACCTAGCCCATCCTCTACATAGCCCATCCCCTACATAGCCCATCCCCTACCTAGCCCATCCACTACCTAGCCCATCCCCTACATAGCCCATCCTCTACATAGCCCATCCCCTACCTAGCCCATCCCCTACCTAGCCCATCCTCTACATAGCCCATCCCCTACATAGCCCAACAACTACCTAGCCCATCCTCTACATAGCCCATCCTCTACATAGCCCATCCTCTACCTAGTCCAACAACTACCTAGCCCATCCTCTACATAGCCCATCCTCTACATAGCCCATCCCCTACCTAGCCCAACAACTACCTAGCCCATCCCCTACCTAGCCCATCCTCTACATAGCCCATCCCCTACATAGCCCATCCTCTACATAGCCCAACAACTACCTAGCCCATCCCCTACCTAGCCCATCCTCTACATAGCCCATCCCCTACATAGCCCATCCCCTACCTAGCCCATCCTCTACATAGCCCATCCCCTACATAGCCCATCCCCTACCTAGCCCAACAACTACCTAGCCCATCCTCTACATAGCCCATCCTCTACATAGCCCATCCTCTACATAGCCCATCCCCTACATAGCCCATCCCCTACCTAGCCCATCCTCTACATAGCCCATCCCCTACCTAGCCCATCCTCTACCTAGCCCATCCTCTACATAGCCCATCCCCTACATAGCCCATCCCCTACCTAGCCCAACAACTACATAGCCCATCCCCTACATAGCCCATCCTCTACATAGCCCATCCCCTACCTAGCCCATCCTCTACATAGCCCATCCCCTACATAGCCCATCCCCTACCTAGCCCAACAACTACATAGCCCATCCTCTACATAGCCCATCCTCTACATAGCCCATCCCCTACATAGCCCATCCCCTACCTAGCCCATCCCCTACATAGCCCATCCTCTACATAGCCCATCCCCTACATAGCCCATCCTCTACATAGCCCATCCCCTACATAGCCCATCCCCTACCTAGCCCAACAACTACCTAGCCCATCCTCTACATAGCCCATCCCCTACATAGCCCATCCCCTACCTAGCCCATCCCCTACATAGCCCATCCCTACATAGCCCATCCTCTACATAGCCCATCCCCTACATAGCCCATCCCCTACCTAGCCCAACAACTACCTAGCCCATCCTCTACATAGCCCATCCTCTACATAGCCCATCCCCTACATAGCCCATCCCCTACATAGCCCATCCCCTACCTAGCCCATCCCCTACATAGCCCATCCTCTACATAGCCCATCCCCTACATAGCCCATCCCCTACATAGCCCATCCCCTACCTAGCCCATCCTCTACATAGCCCATCCCCTACATAGCCCATCCCCTACCTAGCCCATCCACTACCTAGCCCATCCACTACATAGCCCATCCTCTACATAGCCCATCCTCTACATAGCCCATCCCCTACATAGCCCATCCTCTAAATAGCCCATCCTCTACATAGCCCATCCCCTACCTAGCCCATCCCCTACCTAGCCCAACAACTACATAGCCCATCCTCTACATAGCCCATCCCCTACATAGCCCATCCCCTACCTAGCCCAACAACTACATAGGCCATCCCCTACATAGGCCATCCCCTACATAGCCCAACAACTACATAGCCCATCCCCTACATAGCCCATCTCTATAATGGGGGGGGGGCCGCCCATCCTCTGACATAGCGCCATCCCTACCTAGGCCGCATGCCCTTAAAATAAGTGTCACCTTAGCCAATAAAAAAACACACTAGCATAGCCATCTCTAGCCTAGGCCGTAGATAGTTTCCCCTACATAGCCCTCCCTTAGCCTAGCCCAAAACTTACATACCGCATCCGCGGCTTACATAGTCCCCATCCCCGATCCTAGCACCACTAACTTTCTACATGTGTGTGGAGGCGGCCTATCGCTCACTTACATATCCGCATCCTCTACCTAGTCACGCATCCGCGGCTACATAGCCATCCATGGGGCCATACAAGCGCGTCGTCCTCTGAAATAGGCCCCCATCCTCTTACACTACCGACTGCGCGACATAGCCCATCCTCCATCATACCGCCCAACCTCTCTCGACTTACCTATCGGCCACTAGTGGTTCACAACAAACGCAAAGCCAAAAATCCTCACTACTGCATTTACTTGTGCAGGTCAACCAAACTAAACACAATATGTAAATGTGTCCAAGTGACATAATCGGGAGACCCCACCCACATCAATTGAGTCATCTGATCACTTTTTGACAGATGTATACTGGTTTTTTCTGTGTGGTGCATTCTAATTCTCTCTCAACAACAACTTAAGGAGGGAGGGGGTGGGGGGCGAAATCGGAGGTAGGAGGAAGTAAAGATAGAGATAGAATGCTAGCGACAGAAAAAACGCCAGTTACATAGCTGTCAAAACTTCCTAAAACTATTTGATTCAGATGACTCCGTATTGATGTGGCTTATTATGTCACTGGCTACATATACATTTGTGTTTGGCTTTGTTGGAGGGCACTTAGTACATGCAGTGGAGGAATTTTTGTTTGGTTGTGTTGTGAACCTAAGTGGGATATAGGTAGGGTTGGGGTAGTGTGGTAGGAAGGGCTATGTATGGGACGATTTGGCTATTGAGAGGATGGGCTATTTAGATGGATGGGGCTTATGTAGGGGATGGGCTATGGTGTGGGAAGGGGCTATGTATGATGATGGGCTATATGTATCGAGGATATGGTGCTATGTAGAGGATGGGCTATGGTAGAGGGGGATGGGCTGGGGGGGGCCTATGCTGATGGATTGTTCTGGCTAGGTATAGGGGATGGGCTATGTAGGGGATGGGCGATGTGAGAGGATGGGGGCTATTAGAGGAGGCAGGTAGTTGTTTGGGGCTAGGTAGGGGATGGGTCGCTAGGTAGGGGTTATGGGCTATAGTAGAGGATGGGCTTAAGTAGAGGAGGTGGGCTATGTAGGGGATGGGCCTAATGTAGTTTGGATGTGGCTCTGTTAGAGGATGGGCTCCTATTGAGGGGAGATGGGCTATGTAGGGGATGGGGTTATGTAGAGGAGGGCTAAGGTAGGGGTATGGGCTTATATGTAGGGGATGGGGTCTATGTAGAGGGGATGGGCATCGAATGTAGTGTAGTTAGAGGGCTTAGGTGGATGTAGGGGATGGGCTAGGTATTGGGAGTGGGCTTATGTAGAGGATGGTCGCTAGTAGAGGATGGGCATAGGTAGGGGATGGGCTTATGTAGGGAGTGGGCTATGTAGGGGTATGGGCTATGTAGGGGATGGGCACAGGTAGGGGAAGGGCTATGTAGAGGAGGGTAGGTTATGAGGGGGCTATGTAGGGATGGGCTATGTAGGGCATGGGCTAGGTAGGGGATGGCTATGTATAGGATGGGCTATGTAGGGGATGGGCTAGTAGAGGTGGGCTATGTAGGGGATGGGCTAGGTAGTGGGATGGGCTATGTCGGGGATGGGCTAGAGTAGGGGATGGGCTTTAGGGATGGGATGGTAGTAGGATGGGCTAGGTAGGGGATGGCTAGGTAGTGGATTGGGCTAGTATGCGAGGGATGGGCTATGTGAGAGGATGGGCTATGTAGGGATGGGCTATGTAGGGGATGTAGGTAGGGGGATGGGCTAGGTAGGGGATGGGACTATGTAGAGGATGGAGCTAGTTGTAGGGTGATGGGCTAGGGTAGAGGATGGCTATGTAGGGGGGATGGGCTACGAGGGGGGCTATGTAGAGGGATGGGCTATGTAGAGGATGGGCTATGTAGAGGAGGGCTATGTAGGGGATGGGCTAGGTAGGGGATGGGCTATGATATAGGATGTATGGGCTGATGTAGTAGGATTGGGCTATGGTAGGGGATGTGTGGCTTAGGTAGAGTGATGGGGCTTAAGGTGAGGGGTATGGGCTATGTCGGGGATGGGCTATTGTAGAAGGGATGGGCTAGTGCTTTAATGGGGAGGGTATGTAGAGGTGGCTACGTAGAGGCTGTGGCTTAGGTAGTGGTGTATGGGGCTAGTGTATAGGGTGTATGGCTAGGGTAGGGGATGGGCTGTATGTAGAGGGGATGAGGCTAGGTAGGGGATGGGACTATCGTTATGGATGAGTGTATGGGGCTAGTGGGGGATGGGGGCTAGTAGTAGATGGCTGTGGCAGAATGGAGGGTTAGGGGAATGAGTTGTATGTAGTGGTATGGGTCTAGGAGGACGGGGCTATGTAGAGGAGGATGGGGCTATGTAGAGGGATGGCGATGGTAGTTGTGAGGGCTAGGGTAGGGGTGGGCTAAGGTAGGGGGTATGGCTATGGGAGTGAAGGATGTGGCTAGGTAGGTGCGATGGGCTTTTAGGTAGGGGCATCGGGGCTATGTAAGGTGCTGGGGTCACGGTAGTGGGATGGGATATGCTGAGGTAGTCTGATGGGAGCTTATGTAGGGGAAGGGCTATGTGAGGTGATGGCGCTATGTCATAGGAGATGGGGCTCAGAGTAGGGGATGGAGATGCTAGGGGATTGTTGGACATAGTAGGGGAGGGGCTATGTAGAGGTATGGGCTATGTGAGAGGATGGGGCTATTCGTTTAGTGGATTGGACGAAGGTAGGGGATGGGCTATTGTAGAGGATGGGCTATGTAGAGGATGGGCTTGGGAGGGGGGGGGGGTGGGGGGGTGGGTAGTTGTTGGCTATGTAGTGGGTATGGGTTCTATTTAGGGAGAGATGGGCATAGGTAGTGGAGTATGGCTGGGTAGGGGATGGGCTATGTAGTG
>JAWQFJ010006364.1:22500-57692 GCA_034096865.1 Theodoxus fluviatilis | reverse complement strand
TTGTGTTGCATTCTTACACACAAATCCTTTTTTGCACAAAACCACAGCACACCTGATAGAGAGAGAAAATGGGCATCTTTATTAAGAAGACATATTAGCCTTATTGACACCAGCATCCAATCGTCTTTCTTAATAAAGAGCCAGTTCCACAAATCATATGCATGTGGCAAGTATATGTTCATGGCAGCATGCATCAGAACATAAAATTATTATTGCATATATAAAACGACTTTCCACAAATCATATGCATGTGGCAAGTATATGTTCATGGCAACATGCATCAGAACATAAAAATATTATTTCATGTATAAAACGACTGAAGTTGTAAAAAGGTACACGTCACATTGCAGAATTTCATCTTCCACAACCGATTTTACATACCTAGAAATACATAAAAATTTTGTGACCCTGGTTATGTCCCTTGTTCTGCTCTCCGCGTTACTTGTCCTAGTGGTTTGACATCTCCCCAATGTACAAATTTAATTTCCATCCTACCATTACATATAACTAATCTTATGATGCCTGTTTGTTTTGTGTGGGCTGACCGCCCTAATCATAACAAGATTGGTGGCAGCTGGGGGTGGATGGTGGGAAAGGCTCTGAGCTGGTGCCCGTCTTCTCCGGGAGAAGTTTCAGGAATGACCCAATTCCTGTGCGTGGGTTCTGGCCAGAGTATGGGAATTGGCCCGACCCCCCTCTAGAACTAAAACCCGCGGTCAGCGCACTACCGGAAGTAAGAAGCAGACTGCCCAAGAGATCGTCTGCTACTGGCATCGAACAACCTTACGCTGTGGCCCTGTGCAAAAATTTTGTTTGTGTTGCATTCTTACACACAAATCCTTTTTTGCACAAAACCACAGCACACCTGATAGAGAGAGAAAATGGGCATCTTTATTAAGAAGACATATTAGCCTTATTGACACCAGCATCCAATCGTCTTTCTTAATAAAGAGCCAGTTCCACAAATCATATGCATGTGGCAAGTATATGTTCATGGCAGCATGCATCAGAACATAAAATTATTATTGCATATATAAAACGACTTTCCACAAATCATATGCATGTGGCAAGTATATGTTCATGGCAACATGCATCAGAACATAAAAATATTATTTCATGTATAAAACGACTGAAGTTGTAAAAAGGTACACGTCACATTGCAGAATTTCATCTTCCACAACCGATTTTACATACCTAGAAATACATAAAAATTTTGTGACCCTGGTTATGTCCCTTGTTCTGCTCTCCGCGTTACTTGTCCTAGTGGTTTGACATCTCCCCAATGTACAAATTTAATTTCCATCCTACCATTACATATAACTAATCTTATGATGCCTGTTTGTTTTGTGTGGGCTGACCGCCACAACTATATGGAGTTACTGACGACATATAGCAGCCCCACACAATCTAGAGAGAAAAATTAAATAATTAACACCAAAGAAAAAGGGGAAAAAGACAACAACAAAAAAAAATTACCAACAACAAAAGACCAAAAAAAAACCCAACGAAAACAAAAACAAAAACCAAACACATATTCCTTGACACGATAGTCTAAGTTATGTACAACACCTTCCCAGACTAATAGGTGAAAGATGGAGTGCGGAGGTATCGTTTGAATGCATCGGATTTCCACCTCCCCCAAACTCGAATCTGCGCCTCGGAAGCGCCCCGCATGGCGCAGTGTGAAGCTGCCCCTATGCGGAAGCTGTGAGAGTTGAATCTGTCGGCATGGATATTTGCTTTAGACAGCAGAAATTTGAGTGTGGAGACGAAGACACTACGCGAGATGGCTTTGCCTTGGCAGCGAAACAAGGGACCAACCCCATTTCCACGCAGACTTAGATACTGCTTCAACGCTAGCACAGCACAAAAACGTCTATCTCCTGCGGATTGTTGGACCACCGCTGACTGGGTTCTGCCCCCCGCGTGTTTGGCTGAGCGGAAAGTAATGGACAACTTATCCGAGCCGAACGTTACATCTGCGAGACTGAGGTTGTGCTCGGATTCCGTCATCTCCCCTACTCTTAGAAATGCATGGAAGGCCAGTAGAAACATAGCCCCGAAAAGAGCTTGGAGGTAGTGTGTACCCAAGTATCGCGACGCCCCGAGTACCAGTGTCTGTAGGATTGGTTCAGAAATCGGCATGCGATTATCCAATTGAGGTTTTAGTTTTCTCATAGCTTGGAGCATCTTCCTAATGATGAAGGAGTCTGATGGGTCTCTGGTCGCCGCTAGTTTGTGGACATAGCCGATTGCTGATACGGCTGATGCTACTGTGGCTGGAGCATACCCCTTCTCGTGCATATGCGATATGTACAGAAATAGGACATACTCATCCACTGGTAAGTCCTGCCGAAATCCGCGCTCCTGCGCAAAGTTCCTAAATGCTGCCCAAGTTCGTTGGTATGCGGCTCTTGTGGACCTGCTCAACGCCCCCGCCAGAAGTTGCTGTCCTACGTTGAACAATCTAGAAAGTTCGGCAGACTGGGGATGGGTGTTGGATCTTTGTCCGCCTGAGGATGGAGTGAGTGAAAAATGTCCATCTGCAAACGAGAGAGAGCATCTGCCGTACGATTCCGTTTTCCTGGAATGTGTCTCGCCTGGCACAAGACATTATTTTTCAACGTTGCTCTGACAAAACGGCGCACCAGTGCCATAACCATCTTCTCTTTAGATGTCAGTTTGTTGAGGACCCACACCAGGGCTGCATTGTCTGTGTGAATGATAACTATTTTGTTCCTTAAGAGGTCCCCCCAGACTTCGATGGCCAGGACGATCGGCAAAAGCTCCAAGAGAGTGATATTTTGTATTCCCCACCACTCTGACCACTTTCCGACCAACCAATGAGAATGGTATACGGCTGCATATCCCAAACCCTGCGCTGCGTCAGTGTGTATATGTTCAGCTAACGGGGAGAGGAACAACTCATCCCTGAACAATGATTTGCCATTGAATTGGTCCAGGAAGTCTGAAAAAACTTGGAGATCCTTCTTTGTTTCCAGGGTCAAGCGAACATGATGATGGGATTGTTTCAAGCCTATAGTCAAGTCAATCAGTCTGCGAATGAACGCCCTACCCGGCACAATGACTGCACAAGCAAAATTTAGGACCCCGATCAGAGATTGGAGTTCCTTGAGGGTGGCCTTTGACCTCCCCAACAGGTTAGAGATTTCCCGGCGGCACTTTGCTAGTTTGTCTATGGGTAACCTGATCTCGGACTGGACTGAATCAATCTCGTAACCGAGGAATGTTATGACTTTGGTAGGTTGTACTGTTTTCTCGGGCGCCATGGGGACGTTGATATCATTGCACATCTCTAGGAACTTGCTAAGATCTAGCTCACAACCTGTCCGAGAACGGTTGACAATAAAAAAATCATCTAGGATATGCACCATATTCCTGATTCCACACTTATCTTTTGCTGCCCATTGCAGGGCTGCACTGAAGGTCTCAAAAATTTGGCAAGAGGAAGCACACCCCATCTGCAGACACTTGTCATAGAAAAATAGTCCTTCCCACTGGAAACAGAACAACTTATACTCTTGCGGCTGAAGTGGAATGATCCGGAAGGCTTTCTTGATATCTGTTTTCGCCATGTACGACCCAACTCCCGCGTTCCTCACCAACTGAGCAGCATCCGCTATAGTAGCGTAGACCACCTCTGTGTACCCGACTGGAATAGCATCATTGATCGAGTTCCCCTCCGGGAAGGATAAGTGATGTATAATGCGGAAATCTCCAGTCTCTTTTTTTGGTACTACTCCCAGGGGAGATAACTGAAAGGTGGCAAACGGGGGTTGTGGGAATGGGCCTACAATTCTACCGACCTGCCGTTCGTTCTCAATATACTGCTTCACCACTTCTGGATGTTCCTTAGCAGATTTTAGGTTGTCTACCCACGCTGAATTTGGTTCGCCGTCAAAACCCACTGAAAAGCCTTCGGTAAAGCCCACCTGAAGGTACCTCACTATTTTTTCATTGTACCCTGCTAACCAAGATTCTAACCTTTTTTGCAAGATTGGTGTTACGTGCTCCAGTTGTGTCATGTCCTCTCCCGTAGTTCCGTCCCTGTCACTGGTCGTCTGCGCTACAAGTCAGGCCCTCTTTGCAGGTTGGGAGGCTACAGGTTTTGACTGGGGGCCCTTCCTAAAACCTTCCTCCTGTCCCGCCTTATAGGCCTGCAGTTGTTTTCTCACGCAGTATGCCTTTGGGTGCTTGCCCTTGCATTCCGAGCATCTGTGCTCGAATTTGCATTTCTCAATGCCCCACTTGCAGAACCCAGAAGAATTGAAAGAGAAACATACGCCTGCCTTATCCTTGGGTTGGTATGGGGAATATCTGGGGCCCTTCTTGGTCAGAGCATCGCTCTGCCCTCTGATCGTGCCTGCCCTCCCTTGTGTGTCAAAGGCTAGCTCAAAGGATTTTTCTCCCCAAGTAACCTTCCCCTTAGCTATGAGCTGACGGTACCTTTCGTCATAGAAAGACCAGTCCTGCCCTTTCTCCTGGAATTCGGCCACTGTATTGTAATGTTGGGCCAGTCCCATTGAAAGTTCTTGCTTGTCTTTTTCAACAATGGCCCGGAAAATGTTCCAGGCCTTTGCCCATTGGGTGAAGGTGAGGGCTCTGCCTTTCCCTTCCTCCAGCTGGAGTAGTGGCGACCCCTCGACGTCGGTCACGACTAGCCTTTGCTGGTTCTTTGTTTTGTTCAGGATGTTGGAAAATTCTACAAACTCCCCTTGTCTGATCTTGTTTTTGACTTTCTCGTCTACAAAGACATCCACCTCCCACCCTATCCTCTCACCGGTTAGCTTGTGGATCTCCTGGGCCATGAGATCGGAGGAGGTGGCCTCTCCGAAGGTGGCGTTGGCAGTGTGGGCGACGATGGTGCTGCTGGCAGTGGGGGCGACGATGGTGCTGCTGGCAGTGGAGGAGACGAAGGTGCTGCTGGCAGTGGGGGCCACGCTGGTGCTGGCAGTGGGGGCCACGCTGGGCTGTGGTGTGGCAGCAGCAGCATCCATTCGTTGCTCCAGTGTCGCCAAGCGTGCGGAGAGGCCCTGCAATGCTGCGCTGTTCTCTTTCAGCTGTTGCAGGATAGCCTCTTCCAAGGTGGTCCGGCCGGAAGACAGGTGGGGTGCCGCGCTGGAGTGGTCGGAGATGGCCTGTGCGTCAAGCATAGCGGTGGAAGGGAGTGACTCCATCCCGTCCTGCAACCTGCTGGGAATCTTGCGCCTGCGGGTGCCACGACGTTGAGGAGGCATCCTGCAACATGGAACAAATTCTTTGTGCCACCAACCTGGAACTCTCCACTATTCCCAACAATTGGAGTGCACGAGACTTCCATCACAGGGCTCCGCCCGTTGGGGTCCTGAAGGATTCCAACAGGCAAAACGCCCAACGATTAGAGTTCACGAGGAAATACACCACCAGGGCTTGCGGCATATCTGCAAACAAAAACCGACCACCAGGGCTCTGGGCCCACTGGGATCCCACAGGATTCCCCCAAGGCATGACGCCCAAACATTGAAGTTCACAGGAAGTCCACCACCAGGGCTTACGCCCATACCTGCAACAGAACCAGGGCTCTGGGCCCACTGGGATCCCACAGGGTTCCCCCAAGGCATTACGCCCAAGCATTGGATTTCACGAGGAAAACCACCACCAGGGCTTACGCCCATACCTGCAACAGAACCAGGGCTCTGGGCCCACTGGGATCCCACAGGGTTCCCCCAAGGCATTACGCCCAAGCATTGGATTTCACGAGGAAATCCACCACCAGGGCTTACGCCCATACCTGCAACAGAACCAGGGCTCTGGGCCCACTGGGATCCCACAGGGTTCCCCCAAGGCATTACGCCCAAGCATTGGATTTCACGAGGAAAACCACCACCAGGGCTTGCGCCCATACCTGCAACAGAACCAGGGCTCTGGGCCCACTGGGATCCCACAGGATTCCCCCAAGGCATAACGCCCAACAATTGGAGTTCACGAGGAATAGCGCCCAACCTGCAAGCAAAACTGACCACCAGGGCTCTGGGCCCACTGGGATCCCATTCCTGCAAGCAAAACCAACCTGGCACTCCCAGTGGCTTATCGCTGCGACCAGCACCGTCTAGCACTGCCGGCGTCAACGTGGTTGAAGCCTCTGGTTAACCTGGAATCAAGCAAATGAGTCGAATGAATATGATATTCACACTCATTCACCCACACCACATACATGTTTGCACCGTGACATTCTGAGCCGGTGTCAACTTGGTTGAAGCCTCTGGGTAACTTGGAATTATAACAAATGAATCTAATGGATAAGATAGGCGCACTCATATACCCACCCCACGAAAAAGTTTGCACTGGGAATTCTGGGGTGGTCACCATGGTTAAATATTAGATGTCATGGCAAGGGAGGCTACCTCTGTTCCCTGCTTTTCGTCTTGCCTGACAGAGTTGTCTCCCTGGTCACCGCTATTGTGTGATAGCCCGTACTGTTGAGGTGTACCCCATCATGGAGGCACCAACGCTGCCGCGTTGTGCAACTGGCCACATGATCACCATGAAAAGGGGGCAAAAACATGCCAATGATGCGCGAATGAGGTGCACCGCTGCCACGTTGTGCCTCTGGCTACATATCACTCTGAAAATCGGGCAAAAACCGACAAAAGATGCGCCACCGATGTGCACTCCGCCACAAATTTTTTGGCGACATTATCACAGTGAAAGAACATGCCAAGGTATGCGCACTTGGGAGAAGGTGCGAGTCTGTCGCAACAATTCTCCGCTCCGGGTGGATAGGCTAATAACATAAAACCTGGAGAAAACGTGTCCGAGGTTGCGGAAATCATACTTTGCCAACATGTAAAGAGCAAAAAGCACTCTGGATCTCAATCAAACCGCGGACTCGAATTGGTCCTTAAACTCCGCATCTGTGAATGTCCGAGTAGCATACCCTGCTCCGCCATAATGGCGATCGCGGTCACCTCGTGCTTCCGCACTGCATTGACACAGAACTACCGGAAAGAACAGCCCGAGGACCCAATAGGAATTCAATCACAACGACCACAAATACTCGCCGTTTAAATTCCGTAAGCCGAACGTCTCGTCCTCGGAGAGCTGATTCCTGTCTTCTCCGAAAGGCTCTGAGCTGGTGCCCGTCTTCTCCGGGAGAAGTTTCAGGAATGACCCAATTCCTGTGCGTGGGTTCTGGCCAGAGTATGGGAATTGGCCCGACCCCCCTCTAGAACTAAAACCCGCGGTCAGCGCACTACCGGAAGTAAGAAGCAGACTGCCCAAGAGATCGTCTGCTACTGGCATCGAACAACCTTACGCTGTGGCCCTGTGCAAAAATTTTGTTTCTTTATTAAGACCAGCTTGTTAGGGACGTGCTTTTCGATGGAGAAAATTGTGTTTAGATCGTTTAGGAGAGTTATAGTTTACTGACACCTTGACCCTTTTCCCAGCTTTAGTGTGGGAATTTTCATTTTAGTGTTTACACTCGCTTCTCCAAGCACTCGGCTAATTAGTGTTAATGTTTACAAACTAAGGAACAAACGGTTTCTCACATACATATCGCTTTCAAGAAATACTGTAAAAAAACTTGCACGCACTTGCATTCTGCTATTCATACACTAAACTTTATTTCTCACGCACGTGGCATAGATACAACACTCACTATACATGTGTATCTCGCACAAGCGCTCCGGGGGAGGGGAGACACGCGAAAACTGGGAGATCACTCTGTCGGAAATCTCGCTAAAATCAGCCGAGTGCGCGGTCTTAGTAATGTCAAAGATTATAGGTTACACAAAGATAGCTCATGCCGAGCTTTTGCTATATAAAGTTACAAGACGCTCGGAAACGCAGCGCACCAAGCGGGAATGAATATGGGTGAATCAAGGGAAGTAATCACACCGCTTGGAGACATGTAAAACTGCTTGTTTGTCGACGCGTTTCTGATGCGTTCCGATCATGTTTGTGAATACATTTACGGTGTAATGTGTAATAAAATGATTTGCTGCAATAATGGGGGTGTTTTGGCTTTGTTTTTTGTAGCAGGCGTTGTAAAATCGAAATATTTGGTTCATCGAAATGGATGGTTCTGCGCATGTCCATGAGCCTATAGTCCGTTTAAACATTGCTCTGTCAGTGGAGACGCTACTGACTTCGCACGCCCGGGGAGTTATGCTAAGATCCGGCCGCGTTAATGTATCCGAGCAAGACGTTTGTCACAAAACGCAGATACATTAACGCGGCTGAAGGTTGATTGATAGATTGATTATCTTTATTTTGTCCATTGACCCGTCATTATAAAACAGTTAGCATACGCCAATATGATAACAACAGTATCATTGTACGATGTAGAACTTACATCTTTGGTTGCACTGATGTGATTGCATGTGCTCAGTTTTGGACATCTCGCCAGACATTACATTTGTAAACTGATAAAACAAATAAGAGCTTACAGCAAGGGCCAGCTAATTAGGAATTGTAGGTCAACTCAAAGGATTTGACCATGATATGTAGTCTCACATTGCATATAAAACAGCTATTTACAAACATTTTGTATGTACTGTTGTCTCATTTGCAGCACTTCTAATAACTGGAATATATCATATTAAAATTAGATGGACAGTAAATGGAAGATTTCAAGTGTACATACATTGTTTAAAATACAACGGAGTAAAACAGTGGTGATTTTCGTTTTCATGTCGATTGCAGTGAGCCTCCTTCATCACATAAATGACATGGTGACATGTTGTTCATTGTCTTCATTCACATCTTAAGAGGAAAAATAAATGAACATGGCAACATTACATTTTTTCTGTCTCATGACAATTCAGCAGATATGCCACAGCTGCACAGTCAGTTCAATGAATGTACCAATATATATACTTTTCTCTCGTGCCATTATAAACAGTACAGTAAAGAATAAAATAGATTGATTGACGTTTCAATTTCAGTGCAAAATGGACAAGTTTTTGGTGGACTCTATTCTGATGCTGATCTGACATCGCTTCTCCGTTTATTTCCTCATCTAAACCATACAAAAACATTTATGAATTTCTTAATATCTATTGTACACTGCAGATTATTTTTGTAGGATTTATAGAGGGAAAGGAATGAGGGAGGGAGGGAGGGAGGGAGGGAGGGAGGGAGGGAGGGAGGGAGGGAGGGAGGGAGGGAGGGAGGGAGGGAAAGAGAGGGAGAGGCAGAAGAGAGACAGACAGAAGAAAGTGGGGAGGGGAGCGCTGACAGACAGATGGATGGATGGACAGACAGATGGACAGAGAGGAGAATGGACACACAGGTGAATGGAAACAGGAAAAGAAAGGTTAGGATGGGGGAAAGAGAGGCTGACAACATCTACTGGTCCTCAACTGGTGAGATATTCTGAAAAAAACTGGCTGTTGTAGTGTACTGATCCATACAAGGACAGGGGAGAAACATGCCAGCATAAGAGGGAAAGAGATGCCCATCCTTCCCTTTCTTTGAGCAGACATCTTTATTACTGCTGCTGCATTTGGGGAAACACTCCTCGGTGAACGCACAATACTAAGTCATGGTACCATACTAATCATTCCCTAAACTTATACTGGTGGTTACAGTGGTGGTGGTGGTGGTGTTTTTCACAGTGTACTGCAAAATAAAGTGACCATGTATTCTCTTGAACCATTGAAGTCTTATTGGAGTTGTCACCTCTGATCTGCATAAAAGAGAACAAGTTCTGTCAGCTCCGTGAGATGACTGTTCACGCTGAGCTGTGATCAAGGACTTGACTGGTACACTGGAAAATACATCCATCTTTCTCTAGACTGAAACACGCACACACACACACACACACACACACACACACACACAGAGCACACACACATACACACACACACACACACACACACACACACACACACACACACAAGGATCACACATGGATCCAGAATGAACTCCTTGTCCCAATGTCTCTTGCTGTGCCAAGAAGATTGTGGCAGAATTTGTTCTGACCATGTCACTTCCTTTACATCATTCTTATCAGACAGTGTGCTCCTTTGCTTTAGTCATTGGGAGGATCTTTGGCTGTAACACTGTAACAGTGACAGACAGTGGAAGCAGGCTTCAGAAGAATGCAAGAGGAGTGAGATAAAAAGAGGAACCTGCAAACACTGGGGCAATGCCTCTTGCTCCATAGCTGACCTAGATTCCTCAAAGTGGCCCTAGCACTGAGGAGAATTGATCAGACTGCCTGGTATGGTATTCAATAGATCAGGCACCAACAGAAAAAACTTAGTTGTGGTAAAGGTATTATGGCCACACACAAAACAGTAAGGTGGGGTGGGGGTGGGGGGCTGGAGAGGAATGTGTGTTCATAGATAATCCTTAACTTTTTGTCTTGCCTTGTCTTGTCATGTCTTGTCATGTCTTGTCATGGCTTGGCTTGGCTTGGCTTGGCTTGGCTTGGCTTGGCTTGGTTTGGCTTGGCTTGTTCTGAAGAGGTCAGATTGAGACTGCACATTTATGTGTATGGGTATGTTTTTAAAAATGTCATGAATACAATAGATTTATCTCAACTTAAATTAAAGTATCTCTTTCAATGAAAATGCTTTTTTTTACTTACATAGTGCTCATTGAGAAGATGGGAAAGCATGCAGTTTGTTGTTTACCTTCACATATCTCTCTCTACCCCACCCCCACCCCCCACCCTCTCTCTCTCTCTCTCTCTCTCTCTCTCTCTCTCTCTCTCTCTCTCTCTCTTTTAAGTTAAGTTGGCATGAAAAAAATGAAACCTTAGGGCTACCATAACTGCAACTTTTTTCACTCCTCATTTTGGTGCTAGTTTTGGGGGTGGGGGTGAGGTGGGTGGGCTTGGAAGAGGGGGAGGGGGGGGGGGGGGGCTTGGGGAAGGAGGGAATAGAGCATTAGAGTCAAAAGATTTTGGTGTTGCTTTGCACTAACAGGTTGCAAAAGAAGAGTTGGACTTTGCAGGAAAATCATTGGAATCCCTCCCACTGATGGGTCAGAGTAGTGAGCTCATCCAAGTAAAGGGGGTGCAATGTTGGTCGTTAAATTTGCAGTGACTCCCACACAGAATGACAACCAAATTATTATGTGCTCGCTAGCTCACATGCAAAATCGTGAACGGTTATTCTGCCCACAGAATGACAAACTGGTGTACACAATGCACTTTCAGTTGAACTGGGATATGATGAATATGCGTATGCAAAAACGAAGCCAATCAGATGCTGTGGGCCGCTAGCAGAGTGGAGTCTGCACCCCTTTCCTTGGATGAGTCCACTAGTGTGGCCCATCAATGGAAGAGATTCCAAATCATTTGGCATGGTATGTCTGTAAAAACTATGCAGTCTTTACTGTGTGAATACTCTATGTGTGTGGTGCAGTGGGGGTGGTGGTGGTGGTGGTGGTGGTGTTGGTGGTGTTGGTGGTGGTGGTGGTGGTGGTGGTGTGTGTGTGTGTGTGTGTGTGTGTGTGAGAGAGAGAGAGAGAGAGAGAGAGAGAGAGAGAGAGAGAGAGAGAGAGAGAAAGAGAGAGAGAGAGAGAGAATCAAGCACCCATGAAAGAAAAATTACCAACAAAAGAGATAAAGACCACAGTAACCTTGGTGCCCCCAATGCTTATAGGCAGTTTTGAAAAGAATGCTAGGTGTCATGTTGGTGACTTGTGGTGGAGATTTAGATGTCCATAAAGGACAGTCAGGTTTAGTTGGAAATGTTCATGAAGATATTATGGTCTTAGCTATGATTATACTAATGCCATGTCATTCTCTGTTATTTAGTGTGCTTATGTAATATGAACATCCAAACAGATGTAGCATTGGTGTTTCATTCTAGGAATAACCTTTCAGCCCACCAAGCAAGGGACTATTTCCTTACCGTTGTGGTGGTAAACAGATTGTTGCTTCAATAAAAACTACCAACCTATCACTGCATAACTGAAATCTAACATAAGCCATTTTGGTATTTTTGCTGTTTTGAGAAAGGCGCTTTGATCTTAATTTCTGTATCTTATCATTTGAGTGCAATCATTCATTGGAGACCTTGCAGGTGACATTCAGCACTTCAAAATGAATGGAATTAGGACACATCAGTATTTTGCCCAAGTGTTCTTCACATGACTAAACATTTAATGGTGAGAATCAAGTTGAATAGCACAGTTATAGGGAAGTAAGACTATTTTGTAATTGCTCATCACTACTGATGTGAAAAAGAGGAAGTTGAAATTTCATATCAATTTGTTGGGTATTTCGATCCAACCCTGATATTGAGAATTTAGGTTTTGAAGTCTTCAGTATGTTGGTTGACATTTACCCACAGTGCTTGTAATTTTTCCTGCTTTCATGATGTGAACTGAAATATTCAAGAAATGGAGAAAATTCTTTATCATGACATTAAACCTAGCTGAGTAGATTCTCTCTGGATTTAATAAAGAAAAGTATTCGGCAAAAGAACAAAGTGTGGTCACGGTAACCCAGTCAACCTTTTTTTCTGCCATCTCAAAACTGTTTTCAATCATGCCTCCCCCCCACCCCCACCCCTAATCAACAAACAGGGTGCTGTCCCATCTTCCCTGCCCTATGAGCACTCAGGGATTCCACTATTTTAAGTAAAAAATGTTTTCAACTATTCATGCTCAATCTGGATTATTCTTATTAAAGAATAAAAATTGGAGGGGAAAAGTACAGGCCTATTTTGTTGTTAGCTTACCATAACCACAACTTTTATGTTTGTTTGTCTTATTAATGAAAATCATTACATGCTGGAAGATCAGGGGTTACAGGAATGATTATCATGCATGATACTGGAGTATGACAGTCAAGCTGTTGAGAATTTGTTTATTTTATTCTCAGTTCTCACTCATTTAGACTTGCTATGCCTGAATGAATGTAAGCAAGACATTCTGACTAGCTGGCAGTATACCCCACAATAGTGATGATGTCATAAACACTGAGGCAGCAACTGTATCAAGAAGACATTGAAATTGAAATAGAATAAGTATCAGTACAAAATAGTGCTAACTTCAAGTATGTATCAGCTCCAGCAACCAGCACCCACCACCCTCCCCACCTTGTTCCAACCCCACTGCTTACCTCACCCTCCTGTTTAAAATATTGCCTCTTTCTGTGTTCACATTCCTTATGATGTTGATTTACTGTGCAACAGATGATTTACTGTGCAACAACACCAATATTGTTTCACCCTGAGGCCACACATTGCTTCTGGGCTGTTTATGGTACCAATCACACAATTCAGGCTGAATGCTTCCTTGCTTGGAGAAATTGCTTGAGGGATTGGGGTGCAATTTAGTCATGATAGTAATTCATGGAACTGGGGTTTGCCTTGCTCAGTTAATGTGCACACTCTGTGACCTTCAGTGGGCCCAAGAAAGTAAATTACACTAATCCTTGACTAGAACATGGTTCATGCATTTATTCCAGGGAAGGGTGTTTCTCTCCTCCAACACTTGGACGTCTAGGTGCAAAAGTAATCAATTAAGCATTAAATTTAAACATCCCCCCCTCCAATTATTGTAGACAAAATTCACAAAAGGTTGTTGAAATGGTACTGCACCTATGAATACTTGTCTATGAAAGATTTATTCAAAAAATCTTTATTGACTATGACATAGATCTGTAGTTCAACACTTAGTATAGAACCAAAGACCTTCCAAGTCGTGGTGAGCAACCAGTTTTTCATCATAGCTGTTCTAGATACAAACACTGCGGAACGCAAGTTATGGTCGCAGGATGGATACATACGTACGTTCCCATTATTAATTAGTTCTGTACGTCGACTCGGCATGACCGACGGACGTGCAGAAGCAAGAAAAAGGGGCGGCAGGATAGCGCCAGTGGACGGAGGTAAGTATGTGTGACACGAAGTATCCACACGACAAAGCCTGCCCATTGGCAGTACATGTAAATATAGAGCTCTATTTCTACTTGCAACCTCGGGCAGAACTGTTACGCGTTTGTTGACGGTGTTGTCATGGTCTATCCGTGCGAGAATGCGTTCGAGGGGAAATAACTTCATTTTTACGCATTTCTCAGCTAACTGGAGAAGCATTCTAGACATAGTTATTCCCCTTGTAACTATATATATACATGTATATATATATATATATATATATATATATATATATATATATATATATATATATATATATATATATATATATGTATATATGCTCACTGATTCGATACAACTCAACCTGGCACAAGGCAGAGGGTCTATAGCCGTGTGGGTACATCGTCAATTTCTTTGCGTGAAATTTAGACAACGAGAAGCAGTCAGTAATTACCTTCTCGGTACACTGGCGCCAACATTTACCTTTTGTAAATGATTATGGTGCAAAATGATTCATCTCGGGTTTGTGACTGGATTTAAAAAGTTGAGTGGTACGCACAGAGTTTGATACTAGGGTGTTGATTTCTACAACTTTTTTTCTGGAACGTAGGAATGGACAATATACAACTTTTTTTTCTTCTCTCTCTCTCTCTCTCTCTCTCTCTCTCTCTCTCTCTCTCTCTCTCTCTCTCTCTCTCTCTCTCTCTCTCTTTGTCCATTCTTCATATATGCTTACTTCAGGCCACCCCTGGCTGAACTATAGGAGGGGTTCCGGCAGATTGTGGGTGGGAGAGTAGGGGAGGGAGTGTACATCAAAAGGCTTTGGCCTACATGTATATTATTTGTTTTTAACATTTGGATGTTTAGAAAATAGTTTTTTATGTATATGTCATTGTACACTAGTCGCAATAAGTTAAGGGTCACTCTTGACATTTTATGAAATTACAATTTGTTGAAATGCTAACTGAAAAAAAGGAGTTACCAGACAAAAGCTTGACAGTGGTTGCGTATGACATTATTCTGCAGTGTGAAGGAGCCTTTAGCGCGTTACCGTTTGTTGAAAAAGCGTTCACGTGCGGTACAACGAAGCCGTTTTTGGGAAAAAGCATGCAAATCGCTGACCCGTTACATTTGTAACACATGGCTGTTGAAATTAAAAAAACAAAATGCACGTGCGCGACCTATGTCCCATGAACAGTTTTCAACGGTAGTTGGATAAAAAGGGAATCGAAAATGATACCCAATGACTGCAGAGAAAGACATGGTCGCAAGAAGAAAACTGACGACTGTTGATCGTGGCCGAGCCCTGGGATGGACCCAGGATGATGTTTCTCAAAGAGAAGTTGCCAGACTGTTGAGAGTGAGGCGCTGATTGACGGAAAGACTCACTCTCAACCGTCTGGCAATTCAAGAGTGACCCTTAACTTATTGTGACTAGTGTAGTTACGTCAATGAACTTGAGACAAGGAGAAGGAGGGGGGAGGAGGGGGGAGGAGGGGGGAGGAGGGGGGAGGAGGAGGGCGGAGGAGGGAGGAGGAGGGAGGAGGAGGAGGAGGAGGAGGAGGAGGAGGAGGAGGAGGAGGAGGAGGAGGAGGAGGAGGTAAATGCCGATGAAAACTGTGTTCGCTATTTCCTTGTCTCTTCTATTCTGGTCAAAGTCATCTCAACGCGAAATCTTCATGGGTTCAGGGACACAAGTCGACGCTCTCGATGCCAATAATACATGCGACTGATTTTAACCATGTATTTGTATGCGTTAATCAATCTCTCTCTCTCTCTCTCTCTCTCTCTCTCTCTCTCTCTCTCTCTCTCTCTCTCTCTCTCTCTCTCTCTCTCCCTCCTCCCTTTTGACCATCACACATGGAAAGCTCTAAAAGACGTTCTGATAAAGGACAAAAATTAACATGGAATTCAGTAGCAATACACCCATTTTCTTTGTTACAACTTTCTCTTTTACATTGACATCTCAGGTAGTCTTTGAAAGTATTCTTAGATAGCCATTTTTAGCAGCTTCCACCCCTTCAAAACGAAGACACAACTCGTAACGTTTGCCATGGACTTTATTTTCGGAACGATTCTTATTTCTTACATTTGCCATTAATCAGCAAAAAGTATATTCTACTTCATTTTATACAGAAAAAATGTACTAATGTTCAACACATGCTTAGAACTATACCCCGAAACGGCAATAATAACGCGTTCACTTCCAAATATCTTGTCGTTATGTGTAAAGCAAAACGTCTAGAAAGGCCCCAATTCGCAAACTATCATCGAGGTCTCGCCGTGTCTGAAGTCATGTCGGACGCAGAGTACAATGAGTAGACGCCCTTTTCTGGATTTACTGTTTCATTTTCTGAGCAATCCATGGAAGGAACTCCGTGACCCTGGCATATACGCCCGGATATCTAGGTAGGGCGCATTTTTCACCCCATGAAGTGATGCCCATCACGGTGTAGCGCCCTGCAAGCACAGCAGTGGACTTGTCAAGCATGGACAGAAAACACACTTCAGACATCCGTTAAAGCCATGAAATAATGCACAGTATATATCTATCATGTCAGCCACGGAGTTAGCCTTAAAGAGCAGGGAACGTCCTGCATACGCGCGCGCGCGTGTGTGTGTGTGCGTGCGTGTATGAGTATGGTTGTGTGTGTGCGCGTGTATCTGTGTGTGCATGTGCGTACATGCGTGTGTGTGCTTGTGTGTGTGTGTGTGTGTGTGTGTGTGCGCGTGCGTGCGTGTGTGCGTGCGGGGAGGGGGGGGCGTGTGTGTTTTGTGTGTGTGTGTTTGTGTGTGTGTGTGTGTGTGTGTGTCTGTGTGTGTGTGTGTAAGCGCGCGCGAGCATGTGTGTCTGTGTCCGTTTATGTGTGTGTGCGTGCGTGCGCGCGTGTGTATGTGTGTGTGTATGTGTGTGTGTGTTTGTTTGCGTATGTGCGTGTGTAAAGCGTCCAGCGAGTTATACCGGGTTTCCCCATGCAGGGTCACAGATGGATCCTATGAGGACTTCTTTCATAACAGTCACATGAAGACGGAGGACAGTTTTCAATATAATCAGGCCTTACTGTGGCTTAATATAATTGTAAGGAACATCGCGCGGCATATGTATTGCAGGCACGCCATCGGCACAAACAAAGTGAGCAAAACAAAGAATGTACTGACTAAAAGACAATGACCAAGATGGGAAACTTCCTTTGGAAAGATGTATCAAAGGCATGGAACACAATTGTTTCAAAAAGAGCACCCATCATGGACGACTAGTAATGCATTCAGTCGACCACTTTGCAATAATACACAATTTAAAGAAGACGGGTTTTTTTCAGATTAAAAATGGTATGTTGCAGGAATAAAGTGTTCATATGACACTGCAGATGGGTGGCTTCATAAACTCTTTACTTCACTTCACTTCTCCCGTAGTCTGGACGACCGTTGAGGCACCACAGATGATCTGGCAACCAGCTCTCTCCATTCCTCTCGCCTCTCGGACCGCCTCAAGGCTTCACTGAGCCTCATCCCTGTCCACTCTGAGACGTTGTCCTCCCATCTTTTCCTTTGTCTGCCTCTCCTCCTCCCTCTTTTTACTGTGCCTTGTAGCACAGTCTTGGCAAGCCCTGACGATCGTGAGACGTGCCCATACAACTTTAGTTTGCGTCTTTTCATAGTGGTCAGTAGTTTTTCATGTGGCCCGATGGCTTGCCTGATTCTGTTTCGGACTTCCTCGTTTGTGATACGGTCCTTGTAGGAGATGCCGAGGAGTCGTCGAAAGCATCTCATTTCCATGGCCTGTATCCTTCTCTTCAAGTCAGCTGTTAGTGTCCATGACTCACAGGCATACAAAAATATGGACATGACCAGTGCGCGTCAGTCTAATCTTTGAGCTGAGGGCTATGTTCCTGTCCTTCCAGATGGTCTTGATTTTTGTGAGTGCTGCTGTGATCTGAGCAATTCTGACGAGTATTTCAGGTTTGGATCCTGCATCTGTGACAATTGCTCCCAGGTATTTGAAGCTGTTGACGGTTTCCAGTTTCTCGCCACAGACTTTGATGTTGGTGCTGATGCCATTGGTGTTGTTGGTCATCAGTTTGGTCTTCTCTGCACTGATCTGCATGCCACAATTTGTGGAGATTGTGTCTAAGCGCTCCACTAAGTTCTCCAGCTCCTTTTCACTTCCGGCCAGGCCATCTATGTCGTCTAAGTTTGTGATTGTTCTGCCGCCAATGCTGACTGTCCCCTCATGATCTTTTAGGGCGTCAGTCATTATTCTTTCCAGGAAGATGTTGAAGAGGGTGGGAGAGAGCAAACAGCCGTGTATCACTCCGACTGGGGTTCTGAACCAATCCCCAATGCTGCTGTTGCAGTATACGGCATTTGTTGTATTGTCGTATAGCTGTTCTATGACTCTGATCAGGTTGGCGTTGATGTTGTACAGCCTCGTGGTAGCCCACAGTGCCGCATGCCATACCCTGTCGAAAGCCTTCTTAAAGTCCACGAAGACGTGGTAGAGGTCCTGTTGGTGTTGTAGGTACCTTTCGCACAGTATCCTGATGTTGAAGATCTGCTCCGTTGTACTGCACCCTTGTCTGAAGCCTGCCTGTTCTTCAGCGATTATCTTCTCTGCTTGTGGCTTCAATCTGTTCAGTAAGATCTTTAGCATGATTTTGCTCGGGTGGCTGATGAGGCTGATAGTTCTGTAGTTCTGGCATAGGTGTAAGTTGCCTTTCTTGGGGAGGGTGATGATGAGGGACTGCGTCCATGGTGTGGGCCACTCCCCCGTCTGCCAGATCTTGTTGCAGTTGGTCAGTAAAGCAATGATCATCTCTCCCCCCCCTGCCTGCACCAGCTCTCCTGAGATGTTGTCCACTCCTGCTAACTTCCCCTTTACAGCGACTTCATTGCTGCTTCCACTTCTACACGAAGGATGGGGTGGTCGTCGTTGTTGGTTGCTGGAGGGACATTCGGTACCTCTGGGTCTCCCGTGGTTCTGTAGTTGTAGAGTTCTGAGCAGTATTCTGTCCACCTCCTTAGGATGTATTGTTCTTCCATTGGACACTTTCCATCTTTGTCTTGTATTGTGGTGGTTCGCCCTTGCTTTGTGCTGGTCAGATCTTTCACCAGCTGGTAGGCGTTTTTGCTGTTGTTGTTCTTCAGGCTATCATCAATGTCCTGGCACTGTTTTTCAATCCAGTTCGCCTTGGCCTTTTTCATGCTTTTCTTGATTTCTTGGTTGACTGCTTTGTACTGCTTTGAGCCTTCTGTGTCGTTCTTTTTCTTCTTCAGGTCTCTCCGTTTGTCGCAAAGATCGAGTACATCGCCTGTGACCCAGGGCTTTTTGACTGAGCGGTGTTTGCCAAGGATCTCACTGGCCGTTTCAGTCACCGCTGTTTTGAAGGTGTCAATCAACATGTCTATGTCTGTGTCGACAGCGTCTAGAATGGTAAGCGCTGCAAATTTCCCTCCAATCGTTGCTTGGAAGGCTTCTGCTACCTCTGGATCTTTCAGTCTTTCGAGGTCGAATTTGATTCTTGTGGGGCAGTTACAAGTCGGCCTCTGGGTCTAGGGGTATGGTAATTTATCACTGGTTGGATGAGGCCTGACTTGCACACATAACAGTCAATGCTTTCATTTGCGCTGTCTCTTTCTCTCAAAACTAGAAGAAAAGGTAGTAAGAAATCAATTAATAATGATTTAATCAAATAATGACAAACTATAATAGATTCCTGTAAAAATCAAGCATGCACAAGAAAAGTAGTTAGTACTAGGCCAGCCCTAATTAACGAATGGTAAAGCTTATCTTCAGTTCCACGTGGGTGACTTATCTTGTGAGTCTCTTGGAAGCGCTCTCCGAATGTTCGTCGATGAAACAACGTTCATATAACACGAGTTTACTAACTTTCAATTCCAGAATTTTCCAGGGGAAGGTAGGTTCACAGTTACAGCTGAAGAAGTATAGCGGCGATGGCAGCGTTGGTGGGAACTTGCCTCTAGTCTCAACAGACGGGGGGTGACGACAACAGCGTTGATGGGTAGCAGCGACGGCAGCATTGGTGGGCAGCGTTGATGGGTAGCGGCGACGGCAGCGTTGGTGGGCAGCGTTGATGGGGACACGTCTCTGTTCGTAGCAAAAAGGGTTTACGACAACAGCGTTGATGGTCAGGCACCTCTGAGACGAGTTGGAGGTGATACTCTGTCTCAGCAGGGACTTCGGGGCAAGCCTTGTGCTCTGCTTGCGTGGTTAGTCCGAAGTAAAGGGGATGACGGTACTCTTTGCTGTTCATGAACCTCAATGCTGAGTGGGCGAGTGTGGCGAAACTGTGCTTTTCATGCCTTCTGGTTATTAGTATTATTAAAGTGTTTAGCATGTGTCTGCTGAGCCGTAGCTTCTAGCGGTTTTCCTTGCCCTGAGCCGGTGATTAGTAGAGAATTGACCCCCTGTGTAGGTGAATGACTTGAAGGTGTTGAGAGTGGTGGACTCCACTGGCGTTTTCACGCTGACCAACCTGTGACTTTCAGCTTGTGAACTGACCAGTCAGAGTGGAGTGGGATGAGCAGTGAGGATTGGACAGACTGAACTTTGTGACGTCAGTGAATGCATTTAAGGAAGTGTCGCCGGATGTTCGGGGCGTCAGTACATTTATTTTTGGCGGAGCAGTGTCATCGGCGCCCTGCTTGGTGTAGGTGTTTTGCTCTTGGCAGTGGCCATGTAGGAATGAAGAAGGATGGTGATGAGAGAGCCTCAGCCCGCCTGGAACCGGCTGGAAGAGGGCCGTTGCCAGGGGGTGGTGGAATGACGAATAGCCAGCTTGCCTGCCTGCCTGCTTACCTGCTCTGCTGAAGTGTGGTGGCCTGTCTTGCCGGAAAGAAGACCGACAAGTTTCCAGAGAAGAAGAAGGAGGAGGAACCATTTCCCTCTGCCCGACTCAGAGGTAGAAATGCCAGAGAGAGAGAGAGAGAGAGAAGGAAAGAATGTCAAGTCCGACCTTTTCGTCGACTGTGGTGATTTTTCTCCCGGGTCACCGGCTGCAATGTCGGTGCACTCAAACCCCCTTCCCCCAACCCCTGTGCTAGCGCGATAGGCGCGGGGTATAAGTCCGTGCATCTTCAACTCCACGTTTTCATCGGAAAGGTCAGCTAAGTACACTTAGTTTACTATCTCGGCTCGGGCAGACAGCTTTCTTTTCCTTGATTGTTTTATTTTCCATGTCTCCTTGCGATTTTGAAATGAATTTATTGCTTATGCTTGCATTTGATGCATTTTTGTGGTGCTTGCCGCCCATTCACCTTTCACGGGTAATTGCATCCTGAATATTAAATAACTTCTTTTGAATTGATATTGGTTTTGCCATTCCTTCATTGTCAGACAGTTGTCATCTATAGTTTGAATGGAGGAATGAAGGTGCGTGCTTTGGTTCTTCCCCTAGACATTGAAACAAGCCATTTGAGTAAAGAACAAGTACGTCACATTTGGGGGCCTTTCGTCTCGGGATAATTTGAACGAAATGCAATAAGTAAAGAATTCTGAATTCATGTTTTACAGTTAAGTCTGGAGTGTCTGTACCTTGAGCGAGAGTGATATGACCTGACCTGCCATTTCTGTTTTTGATTCACCTTGTTGCTCGCATGCCTTGCTGCACTGTGTGACCTTGTTTTGACTAGCTGGAAAACGTACAGTTACTGCTGCTTGAAGTTTTTGCTGAGTTCATTAGTGTGTGAAGCTAGCAAATCTTTACAATGGGGGAAGAAGCAGAATTGCCAACCATTGCCTTGATTTATTCATTAGATAAGGCGGGATTGGAGTTGTTGTTTGAGAAGTTTGGGTTGAGTGCAGGCGAAAGGGCTACTGAATATGAGTTGCGAAGGAGGTTCTGCAGATTCAGAGGGGAGGAGTTACACAGGAAACTGAGGGAGGAGTTGGACAGAGAGAGATTGGAGATTGAACAGATAAGGAAGGAGAATGAGAGAGGGAGACAGAGGCAGCTTGAGAGGAAGCGATTAGAATTGGAGATAGAGGAAGCAGAGAGGGAGGCTGCTGAGAAGTATGAGAGGGAGAGACAGGAGGCAGAGAGAGAGAAAGCCAGGGAGGCTGCGGCGAGAGAGCTGGAGCGAGAGAGATTTTGGGCTGAGCAAAGAGAGAGAGAGAGAGCTGAAGAGGAAGAGAGAGAGAGAAGAGTCATGGAGTGGAGGGAAGAGGTGTGGAAGGAGACTGTGGGGAGAAGGGAGAAATGGGATGCAGAGCGGAAGGAGAAGATAAAGGCAGCCAGAGGGAGGATAAAGGCATATAGAGACAAAAAGTTGGAGCAGAAGAAGAGAGAGAGAGCTAGGAAGGTTTTTGCTGAGGAGGTTGTTGTTGCTGAGGAGGTTGTTGTTGCTGAGGAGGTTGTTGTTGCTGAGGAGGTTGTTGTTGCTGAGGAGGTTGTTGTTGCTGAGGAGGTTGTTGTTGCTGAGGAGGTTGTTGTTGCTGAGGAGAGTCGGTGTGAGGAGATTGTTGCTGAGGAGAGTCAGTGTGAGGAAGTTGTTGTTGTTGAGGAGGTTGTTGTTGCTGAGGAGGTTGTTGTTGCTGAGGAGGTTGTTGTTGCTGAGGAGGTTGTTGCTGAGGAGAGTCGGTGTGAGGAGGTTGTTGCTGAGGCGAGTCAGTGTGAGATGGTTGCTTGTCGTTCGTTGGAGAGAGTGGGAATTGACAGAGTCATAGTCGAGGACAGGGTCAGAGTCGGAGACAGGGTCAGAGTCGAGGACAGGGTCAGAGTCGGAGACAGGGTCAGAGTCGGAGACAGGGTCAGAGTCGGAGACGGGGTCAAGGACAGAGACGTAGTCAGGGACAGAGACGTAGTCAGGGACAGAGACGTAGTCAAGGACAGAGACGTAGTCAGGGACAGAGGCGTAGTCAGGGACAGAGACAGAGTCAGGGATGGAGACAGAGAAGTGTCAATGGTGAAGGTGGAGGGAGAGGACAAGTGTGTGAGAGAGGAAGAGATGGAAGTTGAGAATGAGTCTGAGAGTGGGGTGTTGATGTGTTCCACCCGGAAGAAGAGGGAGAAGTTGAAGGATGGGACTGAGAGTGGGGTGTTGATGTGTTCCACCCGGAAGGAGAGGGAGAAGTTGAAGGATGGGACTGAGAGTGGGGTGTTGATGTGTTCCACCCGGCAGAAGAGGAAGTGTGCGGAAGTTGAGCATGAGTCTTGTGGGAAGACTGGTGTGGAGTTGGAGGATGTGGGAGAGGAAGGAATTGAGTCTTGTGGGAAGACTGGTGTGGAGTTGGAGGATGTGGGAGAGGAAGGAATTGAGTCTTGTGGGAAGACTGGTGTGGAGTTGGAGGATGTGGGAGAGGTTGCGTGTGGTGGTGTGAGTCGCGGAGAGGCGAGCCACAGGGAGAGAAAATGGTTTGACTGGAGGAAGAGAAAAAAAGGCTAAATTCAGAGAGAGGAATAAATGGGTGTGGGAATGAGAAAGAGTTGATGTGTTTGGCTGTTTATTGGAGTGTGCTGTGCAGAGAATGTGATGGGTGGAGTGTGAGAGTTTTGTGGGCCAGTGTGATGGTCAGGTGGTTGTGTGGTGTGATGGATTTGGACTTAGGGTGTAAAACCAGTGAAAGGGAGACATCACTCCTGGGAGGTGGTCGGGTTAACGGAATGATATGTATTGTTGAGTGAGGCTGATGTAGTCCTCTTTGGATATTTCTGTACCGACTATCCTAGTGGTAAAATAGACCACGTAACCCGGGGTCCCCTGTTGTTTGAGAGTTTTTGCTGTTTTCTTGATTGAATTATGAACTGTGAAAAATGTCATTTCCGTAACATTTTTCTCGTTGTGGAAGGGAAGTGTGGCGAAACTGTGCTTTTCATGCCTTCTGGTTATTAGTATTATTAAAGTGTTTAGCATGTGTCTGCTGAGCCGTAGCTTCTAGCGGTTTTCCTTGCCCTGAGCCGGTGATTAGTAGAGAATTGACCCCCTGTGTAGGTGAATGACTTGAAGGTGTTGAGAGTGGTGGACTCCACTGGCGTTTTCACGCTGACCAACCTGTGACTTTCAGCTTGTGAACTGACCAGTCAGAGTGGAGTGGGATGAGCAGTGAGGATTGGACAGACTGAACTTTGTGACGTCAGTGAATGCATTTAAGGAAGTGTCGCCGGATGTTCGGGGCGTCAGTACATTTATTTTTGGCGGAGCAGTGTCATCGGCGCCCTGCTTGGTGTAGGTGTTTTGCTCTTGGCAGTGGCCATGTAGGAATGAAGAAGGATGGTGATGAGAGAGCCTCAGCCCGCCTGGAACCGGCTGGAAGAGGGCCGTTGCCAGGGGGTGGTGGAATGACGAATAGCCAGCTTGCCTGCCTGCCTGCTTACCTGCTCTGCTGAAGTGTGGTGGCCTGTCTTGCCGGAAAGAAGACCGACCAGTTTCCAGAGAAGAAGAAGGAGGAGGAACCATTTCCCTCTGCCCGACTCAGAGGTAGAAATGCCAGAGAGAGAGAGAGAGAGAGAGAAGGAAAGAATGTCAAGTCCGACCTTTTCGTCGACTGTGGTGATTTTTCTCCCGGGTCACCGGCTGCAATGTCGGTGCACTCAGACCCCCTTCCCCCAACCCCTGTGCTAGCGCGATAGGCACGGGGTATAAGTCCGTGCAACTTCAACTCCACGTTTTCATCGGAAAGGTCAGCTAAGTACACTTAGTTTACTATCTCGGCTCGGGCAGACAGCTTTCTTTTCCTTGATTGTTTTATTTTCCATGTCTCCTTGCAATTTTGAAATGAATTTATTGCTTATGCTTGCATTTGATGCATTTTTGTGGTGCTTGCCGCCCATTCACCTTTCACGGGTAATTGCATCCTGAATATTAAATAACTTCTTTTGAATTGATATTGGTTTTGCCATTCCTTCATTGTCAGACAGTTGTCATCTATAGTTTGAATGGAGGAATGAAGGTGCGTGCTTTGGTTCTTCCCCTAGACATTGAAACAAGCCATTTGAGTAAAGAACAAGTTCGTCACAGCGAGCCACTCATGTTGTGACACACCGTGGTGACCTGTTGACTCCACCCACATTTTGGGAGGCAGCTGCAGCCTCAAACTAACTTTTTGTTGAACTTCCCATAATTAACTCTTCCCTGGGGACTAATGTGCTAGAGTCTTCACAGGACGGTGGCAGGACCCTTCGTTGATGTCTGGTACGCCATGCTGTCTGCACCTGCGTGTGGGTCTCTAGATAACAATAGCTGCCTTCTCCATTCCTTCCCTTTCAGTGACCCTAACTTCAAAGTGACTTTGTTCACAGATGGGCCTGGATAACAATCGCTGCCTTCTCTATTCACTCCCTTGATTCACTTGGCTGATCTCACAGATGGGCCTGGATAACAATCGCTGCCTTCTCTATTCATTCCCTTGATCCACTTGGCTGAACTCACAGATGGGGGACCATCACAGGGCCTAGTTTGTTGGTTTTCTTCAGGTGTAGCTTGAAGGTCATTAGAACAAGCTCGTGGTCACTCCCAATGTCGGCCCCTGGAAAGCTCCGTGTGATGGTTATGTTCACACTGGAGTGGAAGCGCTTATTCACCATGATGTAGTCTATTTAGCTATGGTGTTCTCCACTGGGGCTGTGCCAGTGACTCTTCTTGATGGTTTGTGCTAGCCAAACGTATTTGCCAGCATGAGGTCATTGTAACTGGCAAATTCCAAGAGTCTCAAGCCCCTCTCGTTGGACTTGGTGTTGCAGTGTTGTCCACATGTGCCTTTCCAGTTCTTATAGGCATCTTCTCCTACTTTTGCATTCCAGTCGCCTTGCACCACAAGGATGTCTTTCTTTGGAGTCTGGTCTATGACTTCCTGCAGCTGTTCGTAGAAATCCTCTATGTCTTCGTCACTGTAGTCAGTTGTCGGAGCATACGCCTGTATGATGGTGATATTGAAGGGGGTTGCCCTTAGGCGGATAGTGATCAGCCGGCTGGAGATTGGCCGGCATCCCATGACGCAGTTCACGTTGTCCTTGTGAATGAGAAATCCAACGCCCTGCTCGTGTTTATCGTCTCGACCAATGAAGTAGATATTGTGGCCTTCTTGAGTTGATGTCTCGCCAATGTTCTTCCATCGCATTTCACAGAGACCAAGGATGTTCCAGTGGTACCTGTTCATCTCATGTGTAAGTTCTTCTACTTTTCCTGCCTCTCTCAGTGTTCTAACGTTCCAGGTGCCAATAGTGATGTTGTCTCTGGCACGGAGTTGACTGTTCGTCACACCAGTCGCACACTTTCCACCTCCACCCTGATGTGCAGCAGAAGGCGCGGCCCATGGTGACCCGGGCGACGGCCAATCCGGTATGGGTTGAATGGTTGTACTTGTCATTAATTTTTGTGGTGTTAGACACCCTAGACGGGCAAGTGACGCATGACGGAGCCCATCCCTCTCAATGCCTGACCACAGCCGATGTCCTCCCCCTCGGTGGCTCGCCTTGGTCACGAACACGTGGGTTTGTTCCTTTGAGAAAGTTCACCCTGGCCGGTAACCTACATCGAGGAGGTCCTTCGCCCATTGGTGCCGTGTTAACATCTTAGCCTTTGGTTATCCCTAACCTCTCCGCAAGGCAGAGAAGACTCGTGGAGGGCGGGGACGTCTCTCTTTCCGTAAACTCAAACTCAAACAACCGAAAAGCGACACTCATGGCATTTGCAGGTGTATGAGAAGCTCATAATCACAATTCCCTCCAATTTATTTATAAAAACGTTAAATCATATATGCACATTTCCACAGGTTTAAATGCGCCACAAGTGCAAAAATGTCTCTTTTGGAACACAATACAAACTACAGACAAGTATAATAAAACCCTGTGTAAAACCTCGTCAAGTCAACATCTCACCATAGCTGGCAGCCATGACTGTTGATTTTCCATGGGAGGACTACTAACTCTTTGATTGAAAAGTACTAGTGATATCAAACTGAGGGATTGTTCAGGACAAAGTTCTATATTGGATTTAACTTCTTGGTGAAATCTCATTTAAACTGGAAATCCATCCAAACGCCTTCAGCTCCTTTTGCAAAACTGAGAGGGAAAGTTTGGAACATCTTTTCACAGATTGCGGATTTAGCAAGCAAATGTGGAGTGAAATGTTTAAGTACATCAGAGACAAAACACATTTAAAAAGGAAAATGAACAATTCTCGACATATTATTTGCTTCTTTCACAGATGGCAATGTGGCCGTTCACATCACTGTACCCGTTAAATATTCATGTATTACAGAAAATTCAAAATGCACATTCCAACATAGTCTATTTCAGTTCGTCTCATTAAGTATCATCCCAGCGAAAGAACTTGTTGCTACGAAGGAAAACAATTAACAAAAGATCCAGGTCAATAAGAGCAGAGTTTAACGGCGAGTGACTCAACAACCTTTAACCGTCATGAAGAACGTGAGTTATAAAACATTGCTCTGTAACTATTCTTCCTTGTCTGTCTGTCAATGTTCCATAACATCACAAAGCTAAGTTGTGCTCTTCTCCATCAACATCATTCATTCTGCTTGTTTGTCAGACTGTTCCATCGTTTTTGGTGCGTGTGTTTTGTTGTGTGGGAGTTTGGTTTTTTACGCCTTTTCTGTTGAATGAACTATTTCTAATTTCATCAACGGAACATGACTCTCATGCCATTCTGCAACGGCGATGTTTCGTATGCGTAGAAAAATTGCAGACGACGCACCTTTCTCCTTGCAGACGAGGGGACCGCCACTGTCTCCTCTGCATGAGTCCATCTTGCCCTCCATGAACCCAGCGCAGATCATACGGGGCGTTACTGTCGTGTTGTTCTTCCTGTACAGTTCTCTGCAGAGTTGGTCATTGAAAAGCGGAACCTCAGCAGCCTGCAGCATTGTAGGGTAGTTTAGGCTGCCTGGGAAAAAGGAAAGTAGCGACCTGTCTGTATCTATTGCTCGACACAGAATCACAAACGCGCAAATACATACCAACATTTATTATTCGATGTTAGGCACATATTTTTTTAGAACAAAAGTTTCCCTTATACAATACACAGATATGGGGTGATCACGGCAAAATCTCAACTGTTACAACAGCTAGCAACATACCAATTCATACATATACTGTATCTGCGTAAGATGACATTTTTAGAATGTGTGCAGTTATTTGTCAAGAGAACAGGGAGCGTAAAGCTTGGACCAGAACGAGACTGAGAGGACCCTGTGTGCAAGACTCGAGAACATGGAGACTGGCAACGATGGTCAGTGCGAGCGGAAGAGAGTTGTTGCAAGCTGTTCGCACTAGTTTCTTCCTCCCCATATGCACACATACGAAACAACTTTGCACTGGAAATAATAACAGAGGCTAGATGGAGCGTGGAAAGCGAAGGACTGATTATAGAGGGAGTTTTGCACTCCTGCACTGAGAACGGAGCCCATCACGCACTTATACTCACTAAAATTCAGTTTCCCCCAGCCCGAGATGAGGCACATCTTCCCCTCAGTGTAGGGCGTGTCTGCTTCAGGCAGGCAGGCAGGCTGCACGTAGTCGTCAAACTGGATCCCCTTGCCCTGGACTGGCTTCAGCTTTAGCAGCGCTACGTCGTAGTCATTTGTGAACCCTGCAAAGACACAAATCGTTTAGTCACGGTGGGTAATTAAGAAGCAACGTACTGTTGTATTAAAAGCCAGTGGGGTTTTTTAATGTGTTTTTCGTGTGCTTTTTCTTAACTGAATTTAAAAACACAGCCGAGAAATTGCTTTTATAAAATTATCTCATAAAGGTACAAAAAGTGTGGTTTTACACGGCAAAGTATCACCCAAGCCTGGGTCGCAAAGCGCCTTACGTTTACCCCGTGATTACAGGGCCGTTCAATCAGTCCTTCCCTGGTACCTGACGACAGAGTAACAGATGGGGAGCACACTGTCAGGAACCAGCACCAAACCCACTCTGTGGGGCGTATTCGACGCAATGCTGGCTCACTACTGCATACAATGAATAATCGCACTACAGGGTGACATCGCTGGCCTGACAGGTAACCGGGTTTACAAGAGGCTGGGGAGAAGCCAAGCACCAGCACTGTCGACCGACGACCCACGCCAGACACAATTCCTGTTTCAAAGAATCTCGCTGGCAATCGCGAGAGGCAACGCGTTCGCGATCACGGAGTCGGCCTGTAACGACCCAAAGTATGAACCGACCCAAAGTATGAACCGGAAATCGTCGCAGAGTTATCTGCTCGGGACGTGCTGAAATTTCAACTCTGAAAAGAGACGGCACCCGCCACTCCGCCTGACTGACTTGGCACACCCGGGGAGTTATGCTAAGATCCGGCCGCGTTAATATATCTGCGTTTTGTGACAAACGTCTTGCTCGGCGGTACTGTACTCCATGCACCTTAAGGTTAACGGTGCGCGTGATTCGGGTGTAATCTTAAGCTAAACGACGTTTATTGACGCTGCTGAAATGGTCGAAGTCGGAAACATTCGGAACGTCGTTTAGCTTAAGATTACACCCGAATCACGCGCACCGTTAAGGTGCATGGAGTACAGTACCGCCGAGCAAGACGTTTGTCACAAAACGCAGATATATTAACGCGGCCGGATCTTAGCATAACTCCCCGGGCGTGCCAAGTCAGTCAACGGTCGCGTTTTTTAAAACCAGACTACAAATAGACTACAGGGAGGTGACTCCCATATTATTTCCGGCAGGGGAGACGGCTTTTCACGGGAAAAAACTTTTTTGAACGCTACATTATGTGTTAAACGACACAAATGCACCAAAAACACAAAAACTCGTAAAGCAACTAATGCGTCGTTTGTCGGGATATATTCCATGCGAAGAACAGGTGCAGGAGCGTCAAAACCCATGAAAAGAGAGCCGAGCAGATAACTCTGCGACGATTTCCGGTTCATACTTTGGGTCGGTTCATACTTTGGGTCGTTACACGGCCTAGCGTGAGGCTGCCTGTGATCCAAAGCCGAGGGGTTTCCCATGTCTCTGACTCTGGCGGTTGTGTATCCCATGGGTTTGCCATCCGTGGTGTGGTCAAGCTCCTCCCTCACGGAAGTGACTTATTGTGACGTTGACAACAGCGATTGTTTGGTTTCCATGCATATCGTTCCAGCCAATGCTGGATGCCAGTTTTGATGAACTCTTTCGTTCGTGCCGTGTTTTCTTTTCTCGCGCTTTTGCAATTTAAAACATGTGTAATGGTTCAATGGCCTTAACACAAAGCACCTTACTCAAGAACGAATTTCCGGAATCCACGCAGCGTCGTACACCGCATCTGCTAGCCGCGATCGACTGCAGGTCAAGCGCGCTGACCACTCGGCCACACAGCCCCAGTGAGAGCTCCTTGACCCCTTGACCCTTTCCACAGCGTCGCTTTTGCAACATTTGTAACCTTATGGCTTGTGTCCCCCATGAGCGCATTTCATTGGTTGCACTTCACGAAATAAACTACTGTACACTCTTGTTGTGATGAAGTTGGTGAACATGAATATACTGTACTCCTATGTTTCAGACAGAAAAGTTGGTCCCAAGTCCATCGCCTATATCTTCCATATTAAACATTATCTTTATCTTGTACTTCCCGTCTGTCGAAACAGCTGCTGTGTCGAAGTTATTGTCGGACCCCGTGCCCCTAACTGCACTTATATTTCTCCCCTTGCCTCGCAGGTGGTGACGTGAGGCGATTTCTTTGACGATTAACTGTTATTTGGATTCGCCTTGAACCTCCAAAGACACCAGTCGAATTAATCAGTTTGCAAGTATTGCTTGAGTTATGCTCAAACATAAATTATTTTGAGTACAATCTCATGGACTACTTGTTTTTCTCGAAGCAAATCATATGTTGGAGCAAGAATTAAATGAATTTACTGATTGGCGGTTCACTAGGGCAATGTATTCAAGATACTGCAAATGTCTGTTCAACATCACATGTATTCTGACACTTGATTGGTGATATGCAATGAGTGGGACTCTAGAAAAACAGAAACAGCAGATAAACAAATTTGACCTGTGACGAGAGCACCCTTCCTCGCTTGTTAGTGTCTGCCATATTGTTGCTTATTAACCAGTGGGGTGGGTTAGTGGGTTAGTGTGGCTGCCAACCCTGCTAGGATAGTATGAGGTGGTCTGCCGACCTTGTGATTGCAGTAGAATGCACCCTGTTCATTCACGATTTATGAGAGGCGAGTGGTGAAGGAACACTGACACTTGCCTGGTGTATAAATTAATCAGTAAAGTGCTTTGCGAATCCAAGCTGAGATTAATCACAGAACGACTAGAGAATGGTGATTAGCCAATCAACATGGGGCATTGGAGTTCGCCTAACGACGGTGTTCGGTTGGTGGATTGATGAGAACTGAACTGGAGACGTCATGTGATCGAATAAGTACTTATATAGCCGATCAGTGATTGGCCCTCTGAGATTACGACTGAAGACACCGAACATGTGTTGTGATTGGACAGAAAGGTCTGAGGTTTTTGGGCGCCAGTATAAACACCCCCCCCCCCCCCCTGCAAACCCCGTAGTGAGCGCGCGAGTCCAGTTATCCTAAGACAGCCACCGTGTGTGTGCGAGGAGGCGCCCTAACTGAAATCCACGTGGCGCAAGCCGTCCTACATCGAGAGCCCGTCCCATGAAGAATAGTTCGACTACCTAGGAAGAGAGCCACGACTGCGAAAGACAGAACTGAAGTATCGTCTCCTGTCCACATCACGAAGCTTCTCTCGACGAAAGCGGAGTTTGCCTCACCCCTACCACTGAGAAAGACGGACGTCTGCTTTCTCCACATGCTCCGCCATTGTGAGCGTCTACGTCTTCGATTCACCTTCTCCCCGAAAACGTCTACACCAGCACCCAGAGTTTCGCCCTAGACGTCTCGTTCAACAGAAGGATTACCAACTCCTGCCGTCATAAGTAAGAGAATTCACCCCTCGACTGATCAGTCCACTGGGTGGAGAAAATTCCAGTGTTCTTAATTTCAGTGTGGTGTGAAGGTGCCTTGCGGTGCACCGGTTACCCCCTTCCCCTCTCCCTTCCCCTCTCCCTTCCCCTCTCCCTTCCCCCTCCACGTGCGTTCGTCACATCCACCATCGAACTCAACTAAAGAAACCGCAGATTGGCTGAACCAGCACCTTTGTCAGTTAAGTATCATTTCATTGGGTTTGGCAGACCACCTTTATTTTTGTTTGGGAGAGTAGATTCAGTACACTTATCATTGCATAATTATCATTAGTATCCTAATTATCGCTTACAGCGCTCTCTTAGGTTTTTGACTCACATGCGAAGCAAAAGTGAGTCTATGTACTGAGCCGTGTCGTCCGTCCGTCCGTCCGTCCGTCCGGGCGTCCGTCCGTCCGTCCGGACGTAAAAAACTTAAACGTTGGATTTTTCTCAAAGACTATTAAATCTATCAACACCAAATGTGGCATGATGGTGTATGATGACAAGGTCTCAAAAAACATACATAGTGACTTGACCTTGCTTCAAGGTCAAGGTCACAGGAGCCATGAATGTGGTCTCAAAAACAGTCATTTTTCACATTTTCCCAATTTTCTCCCACGTTATTGAGAATGGCGACCTTAGCTACAAGTGGTATATAGGTCAAAGCAAGCCCTATCTTTTGATACCAGTTTGATTGACTTTGCTTCAAGGTCAAGGTCACAGGAGCTCTTCAAAGTTGGATTGTATACATATTTTGAAGTGACCTTGACCCTGAACTATGGAAGATAACTGTTTCAAACTTAATAATTATGTGGGGCACATGTTATACTTTTATCATGAGACACATTTGGTCACATATCATCAAGGTCAAGGTCACTTTGACCCTTATGAAATGTGACCAAAATGGGGTAGTGAACCACTAAAAGTGACTATATCTCATGGTAGAAAGTGCCAATAAGCACCATTGTGCTTCCTATGTCTTGAATTAACAGCTTTGTGTTACATGACCTTGGATGACCTTGACCTTGGGTCAAGGTCACATGTATTTTGGTAGGAAAAATGTGTAAGGCATTTCTTAGTGTATGATGTCATTGGTAGGTTTAGTTGTTTGACCTTGACCTTGAAGGTCACCTGAAGGTCAAGGTCATATAAAGGTCAAGGTCAAGCATGTGAGTCGTATGGGCTTTGCCCTTCTTGTTTTATATTGAAAGAATTAAAGTATTTTGATTGTGATCTGTGTTCTCACTGTCATTTCAGTCGTGTTCCATCGTTGATTGATGATTGTGTGAGAAGAGTAGCAAGTGGGCAGTGTGAAGTTATCCCCTAGATTAATTCATTCATAAACTACCCGATTTAGAAATTAGCTGACTCGTAACATGACCAAAATAACTCAACTTTGCTTCACGTCAAAAAGGGTGAGAAGGGTAAAAATGTGTGTGTGTGTGTGTGTGTGTGTGTGTGTGTGTGTGTGTGTGTGTGTGTGTGTGTGTGTGTGTGTGTGTGTGTGTGAGTGTAAATATGATTATAATTGCGCTAGTTCATATGTGTATCCATGTGCATCTGTGTTTGTTTTTGTGTATGATCGTACGCCCGTGCGAACCTCCCAAAGAAGATCATCAAGGACAAAATTGGGATTGGAGGTGAATCTAATTACTGGCCATACGAACTTCTTTTAACGAAACGTGTTGTCTACAAAATTATTCCCTGATCGTGACATGCTTTCTTTCAAAAGAGTCAACTGTTCTTTAACTTTTGGAATTTATCTCCATTCGTAAATGCTCCAAATATTGTACAGTATGACGCAGCAATATCAACCCTGATGCCAACAAGAGTATCTGTGCGTAAGTAATGTTGCGTTCTGACAGTTTGAGACATTGCTTTGTTATCAGAGTCCATGCAATGCCAAGCTACTCTTTTATATGCTATGTTCATGTTGTACTGTTCTGTCTTGTGCTGTACAGTGCTGTGCTATGCTATGTCATGACGTGCCATGCTCTTCTACGCCACCATGTGCTTTGAGTTGTGGTATGTAATAATGTTGTGCTATGTTATATCGTGTTTCAATACGTTTTACTGCTCTATACAGCATGTCTCTTTGTGTTCTGACGTTATACTGTGTTACTTTCAAATATGTTGTTATACATTAGTGTCGTTGTCTATTGTCACCTTAGGTAGCGATCTAGAGCTGCATTGATTATGCTGTGTCGAGATTATGCTATCAGAAGTTATACGTACAATTAAAATGTTCATGCCGAAACAGCTTTTCCACCCGAAATCTCTGTTCGTGGTAATCCTTTTCCTGCTTGCTCAGCTCTCCAACGTACACCACCACTTCCTCAGGTCTGTAAAGGCAAAGCATTGGCGAAACAAAGACATGTACTTTTTAAAGTACTAATGACTATATATCACAGGGTGGTTAGTTTTTTTGTGTATTCTTACCTCATTTGTGAGTGACACATCAGTCACCACAATATTGCAAGTCGGGGAATGTTATCTGCTTATTACACAAGTGTGACCCGTTCTAAAGTGAATGTGTCCTCCGATGGGCGATTTTGGATCACGGCCCAGACTACGTAATGGACGTGCAAGTTGTCGATGTTGCGATGTTCATATCATCTGCTCCAAAAAGGATTCACCTGTGCGATGCTGCAAAGACATTGTTAAATGTTTACCGTTCAGCTTGCTAAAATGTCCCTTTTATGCTCCAAACTCATCCAACATTGATGAAGAAAGGCCTCGAAATTGCATGCTTTAAGTCGTATTTTCTCCTCTAATGAAATTGTTGCTTCCGTTCTCGCATCCTATGAAAGCCTGTTTTCTCATTCACAGGAATACGTGGAGTTTCATTGGTTAGACATAAATAGCCTCTCAATGGGCTGCCAGATTTGACTGGATTTATGTGTAAAATATGTGAACATTTTAACCAACTTTCTCAAGTCCTTTTCTCTACATATCGATTCCAGAGCATGTCACTCACCAACCGTCGGTCTGATCTAAACAGGCTTTTTTTATTATCGAAAGGGACATCAGAAGCACTTTCAAAATCAGACATGATTCAAAATCGACACAAGTTAACAAATCATTAATGTGACTGGTTGTGACGAGACCACACCCCCCCCCCCCCCCCCCTTTCGTACTTACTAACCTGTGGTATGTAAATTAGTGTGGCCGCCAACCATGTTAAAAATAGTAACGTTTAAAGTGTGTTGCTGCTCGCCAGGCATAGTTTCCACTGTGTGTTTGATGGTTGAGTTAAGAATTTGTCCGCCGTGTCTCTCTACGTGGTTCATGCGAGGCTAGTGACTAAAGACACCGTAACTTGCCTTGCGTTTGCTCTGAACGGTTTTGGTGATTTTTGTGCTTAATGGCCTTGCATGGCCTGGAGGGGTTGCTGGGCAGTGAGACACCATCCATCTATCCAGTCATCGCAAAGCCTGGTGCACACTTGATTCT
>JAWQFJ010006364.1:5000-17500 GCA_034096865.1 Theodoxus fluviatilis | reverse complement strand
TTTCTGTATGTCTGCCTGTCTGTTTGTGTGTCTGTTTGTCTTTCTGTATCTTTATATACGCGTTTCGGAAAAGCGTCCATAAACGGACCACACTAGTGAACACGTCCGAGGAGAGAGGTATGGAAAGTTGGTCAAGCTGGCAGGCCATATAAGCTAGCAAGCAACAGCATGACTGGCAAAATGATGTTGGCTTGTTAATTATCAGTGAATTCGTAGTGATTTAAGCATAAAATGACAAAAGAATTTGACAGTTCGGATAGAAAAAACCCTCGTAAAAACGCAGCCGATCGGATGTTGTGTTTCGCCAGTTTGTGTTTCCTGCCAGCTTGACTGTCTTTCTCACACCCCTCTCCTCGGACAAGTCCACTAGTTCTTTCCGTTTATGAAAGCCTTTCCTACGTGTCTGCATGTATGTGCATGTCTGTCTGTTTGTGTGTGTATGTGTATCTGTCTGTCTGCATGCGTGCCTGTCTTACACATATTTAAATACACGCAAATGCACGCACACACACACACACGTACGGGCGCACGCACGCACACGCATGCGCATTCGCAAAGACCTGACCATGCACACCCCCGATCCCCCGCACCAATCACACGCATGTGAGTTTACACACACACAAACACACGCGCGCGCACACACACACACACATAGACACACACACACATACATAGACACACACACACATACACACCCACTACTCTGCATCTATATACAAACCAAACGCATTTAGGTATGGTTACACGTCATCATAAACAGAATCATGCTCATTCCCCGAGAACATTCCAGTTATCTCATCATTGTGTTACAGTCATAACGTAAGTCTATCTGAGGAATGATACGTACCCTACTCGAACGACGACTAGCATGTATGAAATATGATTGTTTACCAACATTTCGTACGTTTTCAGTTGTGCGGTGCCACAGTTTTTGCGGTGGAAAGGTTTATCTAATGGGTGTTACATCGTAGATGCCATTCCACTACCTTTGTTTTCTTAAAATTCCAAAATACGGAAACAATAGACTGAAAGCAGCTTACAAACAAAGTTGATTCAAAGACGTGATACGGTAGGCCTACTCTGCAGCCTGTAGAATGTATTTCGTTCTTTCATTCACCCCCCCCACACCCACACCCACACCCACACACACACACCCAACCCCTCCCCCGTCTTACGTCATCGACAAGAAAAGGCGGCGTTTCAAAAGGCAGACCGAAATATTGGGCGCATTTGTTAGGCCCAAAATCTCGAGAGAGTCGCGAGGGCTAGGCGTTGCCTATGTTCCTCGCTCATAAGGACGCACTCGCCATTAAGGGGGGAGGCCGAGGGGGCTCCGGAGCTCCCTCGATGCGTCCCGCTGCAGAGACCCGGATGAGCCAAAATGGCGGAGACCGTGCCAATTGGGATGCCGCTGATAGATGGCAGTGCCTGTAATGTGCTTCTCAGGGTTCGAGAATGGAAAAGTGTACGTACACGGAAGTATTTGCTGTTCGAGTGTTCATGTGTATCTTTTGAGTAGGTGAATATGTTATTTCTGGACATACACTGCCGAAAACATTTGTATTGCTTGCAAACACGCAACACCGTATACATACGCTCTATGAAGTATGTCCCTTGAATTGATCGAAATGTATCAAGGCATAACATTTTTGACAAAAGTGTCTACAGTTGAACCCGTGCCATTCGATATGACACCATGGTATGTTCTATCAAGTGAAAAACTGATGTAATATCTATATCGTCAGTTATTTCGTCTATCGGCAACTTCTTCACCGACTCTGGCGCCAGGACGCAGCCATATTATGTTCTTCCGCCTAGCTTGTTGATGATTGGCCGTGTTTTTTAAGCTGTAGTAGCGTCTCGCTCACCCTCGACTAGCCATCGAGGGAGAATCTGGAGATTTTGGGCCTAACAAACGCGCCCATGTTGTCTCGTTGAAAAAGAGGCGTTCTCGTTAAATCAAACACGTAAATCTATCGACGGTTCAGAACACACGACAACACGTGGCCCTTTACCACGAAATGAGTCACTCGTCCTTTTGCAGAATCTGAGATACAGCGCAGAAATCGAAGTGGGGTTAAAATCGGCTGATTGCATATTATGGCTCCGTTGACGAGCTTGATCCCTTGTCTACGTGCTTGTAAAGGAATCTGGACACAATTCGGCCTCTCAGTGACAGACAAGACGTCTCTACGAGTTGCATAACTAATCCGCTGCCAAAAACACTCGTCGTCACGCAATGTGTTGCACTTCCTACGCCGTCACACAATCACTAACTCAGCGCGATCGCTGTATTTCGGAATTCCTGCCTCGGGGTAAACGTCCTCTACTTCGTCAGATTAGTATCTATTGAAATCTAAAATCCGAAGGTGGATAGAAGGCTCCAGTGCATGTAAACAACTCCATGATTTTGTCATTAAGTTGGAAACGACAAATGCCCTTTGTCTTTAAAGCTCGGTTTTGACAAACGAAGTTTTTACCATTTCTCATCTTACATAGCCTATCACTTTCTAACAAAAGGTCAAATGTTCGAGTTGTCTGTATCATTTGAAAAGAAACTTAAAGACTTTTATGCTAATACCAATACCTTAGAATGTCCAATAACCCTTAACTATACTCATTTTGTGGTGGAGGGTGGTATTGACGTATTTAATACATTTACTTCTACATTTCATTTCTTTTACATTCAATGCTTGTCTGTCACAACTTAAACCATTTTGGCAATAAGAAACTAATGAACAACAGAGAATTTTAGAACTCACAGACGCAAGGAAGCAGACTGCGGACGCCTGGAGCAAGAGCAAGACTGCCGTGAACTGCGTCATCTTCGATTTTCGGGTCACTGGGTCTTGTCTACAGAGCAGCGGTGTGGTGCGACCAAAGGACTGGATGGAAGGAAGCCCACTCGAGTGCCAGGAGGTGTGCAAGTGACGCTCTTCTGTTAGTCTCCAAGGCCTCTTATACCTTTGCAATGTCCGGGTTTCTGCTGGCACAGCAGCCTGGAATGTCATGCACGAGGCAAAAGACGTAAACCGACAGAAAGCAGCACGACTGTGGAGTAAAGAAATCTTCCGTGACTGCTTGGCAAAGACTGCCAGCACATTCGTGCCGCACGGAGCAACCAGTACATAAAGAGCGCAGTTCTGCGTGTGGAAAGCTAATATTTGTACAGAGCGTATGACTAGCACACCTGCGAGTTTGACTTGAGCCTTCATAGTTTGTGTGTTACTGTGTGTCTTTATGTGCATTTCTCAATTGATGCAGAAATCATTCATTCTGTTCATAAACAGTCAACAGCTGGGGCCAGCACTTTTTTCAGGCAAGCAGCACGTGATCTTGACTTCTTTACGCAAACCATGCAGAAAAAGAAAATATTTACTAAAATGTGTTGGGACACTCATTCGGAGGATACTGCGTTCACATCGTAGCGTAGCGTCAATTCTGTCTGTCTGTCTGTCTGTCTGTCTGTCTGTCTGTCTGTCTGTCTGTCTGTCTGTCTGTCTGTCTGTCTGTCTGTCTGTCTGTCTGTCTGTCTGTCTGTCTGTCTGTCTGTCTGTCTGTCTGTCTGTCTGTCTGTCGTCTGTCTGTCTGTCTGTCTGTCTGTCTGACTGTCTGTCTGTCTGTCTCTGTCTCTCTCTCTCTCTCTCTCTCTCTCTCTCTCTCTCTCTCTCTTTTTGACTGTAAACGAATCGAAACTGTCCATATGTACATGTTGAGGTGATTTCTAAATGTTGCCTCTAAAACGCCAAATGTGATGATATATGGTGATGCAGGCACATATTCATTAAACATAAATGCGCTCAGTCAAATATAGGGTTAAATTGCTCAGAATGAACTCTAACAGATATCCTTATCAAGTATACATGTCCTTGCTAAACGCGGTAGACGCAAAACGTAATTGGGCAACAGACAAAAATGTTATTGTTAAAACATGAGTTAACAAAAGAATGGGAGTGTCAAATGGTTCAAAATGAAACTACGTTTATAAGGCAGCTGGAAAGTAGATTGACTAAATGCTATAAGACTGAATGGAGAAATTGTGTACAGCAAAGTACAAGCTATATCTTCTACAAATTAGTAAAAACAAAATACGGTATAGAGCCATATCTCAAGGTGTTATACAAAAAAGTATTTAGAGATGCCTGGGTACGTTTCAGAATGGGAATTAGTGATGTAATTGTACATTAGTATAGATATAGTACAATAGCTCGCCCAATTGTTTGCCCATCATGCATGGAGACAGATGAAGACGAAATTCATTTTTATTTCATTGTCTAGCTACATATGATCTCAGAATGAATTATGCATTACCGTTTGTCCAACTTGGTGTTAGTGAACCTGTCTCTGACTTTTTCTTAACTGATGTTGTTTATGCATTTAGGGGCATTGCTACGTACCTTTATAAAGCTTTCCAAAGACGAGCAGAGGCAAGGCATCTGATTGACAACCATAGATACCTCTTTGAGAACTAGAACTCACGATCTAGTGATAATCATTAACTCTAGTTGTCACCTTTGTCCAGTAGCAGATTGGGAAGTGTTCATATCATTACAATTCTGTGGAACTGTTTGTAATTTGTAATGGGCCGGAGGCCCCCACATTAACACCAGTTGTTCGTTGTTCGTTGCTCTCTCTCTCTCTCTCTCTCTCTCTCTCTCTCTCTCTCTCTCTCTCTCTCTCTCTCTCTCTCTCCCTTCCTATGTAGACTTGAAATTGTCCAGTCTTTTGATGACAGACAAGGGTTGTGTGAAGATTGCTGACTTTAGACTCGCAAGAAAGTGTTGTCTGCCTCCGAAACCCATGAACCCCTAAGTAGTGACTTTGTGCTACAGGTCATTTGAGCTGCTGTTTGGCTCAGAAACTCAGACGACTGCAATTGACATGTGGTCCTGGGCTGCATTTTGGCGGAGCTCCTGTCGCACAAGCCACTATTGCCAGGGCGCATATGTAAGGGGGGCGGGGGGGGGGGGGGGGAGTTGGGGGGTTTGTATGTGTGAGTGCGTGTGCGTATGCGTGCCTGTGTGCGTACGTGTGTGTGTGGGGGGGGGGGGGGTGCATGCATGCATGCGCGAGCATGTATGTGTGTGTGTGTGTGTGTGTGTATGTGTGTGTGAGGATATATGAGTGTGTATGTGTGGGTGGTCATGGCTCGCTCTCCGCACATTTTCGTCCCCCACCCCCCACCCTTCCCCGGCCATTCTTTTTTTTGTTCATATGTCACGCCTCTTGTTTTCTTGAACGGGTATTGTATTCATCTCTCTGTTACGTTCCCTTTCCCATGCCCTCACATGCTTTAACTTTTGTCAAGCCTCATGTGTAGTGATTGGGTGAGCGGTTAAACATTTCAGTGTACTCCTGAGAGAGGCAAGTAAAGCCGAAAATTTGAGAAGCAAAGCAAAGGCTTGTTTGTCCGTCTTTTTGGTTCATATAATGTGGGTATGTGTGCGTGTGTGTATGTGCGTGCGTGTGTGCGTGCTTGTGTGCGTATAAAATCTTCTCCATCTCTCTCTCTCTCTCTCTCTCTCTCTCTCTCTCTCTCTCCCCCTCTCCCTCCTTCTGTGTCTGTGTGTGTGTGTGTGTGTGTGTGTGTGTGTGTGTGTGTGTGTGTGTGTGTGTGTGTGTGTGTGTGTTTTACGAATCCTCATAAATGTCTGTGTCCGTTTTCGCGTTGGTTTGAGTGAGCTATTCAGTCATGAACAAGTGGTCCTCGAAGTTCCTCTCTGTGTCCATCACGCAACGAGAATGATGGTACTGAGCTTCAAGTCTTGTCCAGGTGCCCTGCCTATGCAGATACGAGGCTACAGGATGTTTTCGAATTGTTTGATTCAACTAATCGTGTGGACATTTTGATGATACTGGCATCGGATGATGTCGACACAATGAGATATGCAGCATTTTATTTGTTCCATACATTTAGAAGACAAGATGCCGTCGGCACAACCAGTGAGGTGTGCATGTATAATTTTGTTGGGATGTGATGGTGGCCTATGTTTGCTCTCTCTCTCTCGCGCGCGCGCGCGTTCACTCGCTCGAGCATCCAACCCACATTAAAAACTTTGAACAAATCTCTGGGGGATAAAGACATAAATTAATGTGGAAATCAGTCGTGATAAACCGATCTCGGTCGTTACAAAAATTGGGGGGATGGAGTGGGGGTTGGGGGATATGTGTGTGTTGGGTTTCATTTACATCTCGGGTGGTTTGATCTAGTATTCTTAAAAAGCCAGTGTTAGCGGCTTTCACTCCTTCACAAAGATCTAACTCATTTGCCATGGACGCAGTTTTGGGGACAAAGCCTACACATAACATTTACCACTGACACGAAAAACGCATATCCGGTTATGTGCTGCACAGAAAATTTAATATGTACCAATGGCCAACGCATGCTTTGATCTCAGAAAAAAATTCACTGATTTTATTTCCATTCAAATATTTTATTTTCGTTATTTGTGAAGTTAAACGTCTGGAAATGTCTAAATGTGCAAACTATCATTGATGTCTTGCCATATCTGTAACCATATGGGACGCAGCCTACAATTTGCAACTATCATTGATGTCTTGCCATATCTGTAACCATATGGGACGCAGCCTACAATTTGCAACTATCATTGATGTCTTGCCATATCTGTAACCATATGGGACGCAGCCTACAATGAGAGGAAGCCATTTTTCTTGAATAATTACTTTATTATCTTAGCATTTATGACGGATATTTACAGCCGCAGTACCTACCCCCGGAAGTGATGCCCATCACGGTGTAACGTCCTGTAAGCACAATAGTGGACTGTTTTCAACGTTCTTTAACCGCCAGGCAACTACTTGAAGGAGATATAGTTTTACAGATTCTTCTGGGCAGGTAAAACGGATAATATAAAGATATTTTTCGTCACTCAGTCATATGAGGTAGGAGTATTGAAGTTGATGGACAAGTACAAATATAATGGGACCTTAGCGTGACTATATAGGACTGTGGGTAATTTAGAACTGGACTTTCATTGCAGGCGCGCCATGGACAGAAATAGACTGACTAAAGCATAGGATGTATTGACGAGAAGATTGTGACCATACTGGAAAACGTCCTTTGGAAAGAACTACAAGTGGCATGGAACGCATTTATTTAAAAAGAGCACTCACTAATTATGTCTAGTAGTGCATTCAGCGAACCACTTTGAAACAATCCTTAATTTAAAGATAGCATCTTCTTTTCAGCAAACAATGAGCTGCTGGAATAAAGTGCTTCTGTAATACTGCAGATGAGAGGTTTTAGAAACTCGAAAAACCGAAAAGAGATTTTGAATTCATGAGCAGTTTTAGCTATATGTGAAGCTCATCAGAATAGAAAAGTAACTTAAAACACAGATATGCACATTACTACGATTCATAAGCGCCACAAGTGCAAATATTCCTCTTTTGGAGCTCAATACGAACCACGGACAAGTATAACAAAGCCCTGTGTAAAACCTCTTCAGGTCAACATCTCATGAATACTGGCAGCCATGACTGATGATCTTTCATGGAAGGACTACTAGCTCTTACGATTTAAAAGTACCCTGAAATCAAACTGAGGGATTGTTCAGCCCAAAGTTCTCCATAGAATTTAACCTCTTGGTGATGTGTTATCTACACTGGAATTCCGGCCATCCAACTCCTGCTCCTTTTGCAAACTGAAAAGAACACTTTGGAACATATTTTCATGGACTGCTGGCTTTCCAAACGCAGTTATTTCCCTTTCCATTTTGGCGCGCACGATGTCGATGCAGCCGCTGAAAACCTGAAGCTCAAGGAGATTTTGGGCTACACCCACACCAGCCTGCAAGGACTTGGGTATGGAGAGAGACCGTTGCTTTGGTCAAGGGCACGGAACAGAGGCAGACGCGACATGGTAGGCCAGGAAATCCAGACAGCGAAAGAACCCAAGAGGACAGCGGCTGCGGTGCAGCAGACACAACAAGACCAGTGGACAACCTGGGAGGCGGCGGAGCAACGAAACCTGTCTTGGGGGAGATCTGGCACATGGCACCGATGCAGCTGGTCCTCATCATCAGGGCAACAAATGCTCTGCTTCTGACAAAGGCAAACCTGGCTAGATGGGGGAAGGTAGAAGACACCAGTGCCCCCTGTGCGAGATGAAGCAGACCCTCAACCATGTATTGTCAGAATGTGATGTGGCCTTGGGCCTTGGACGTTACACCTGGCGCCACAGCAAGGTTCTCCACTATCTAGCACAAGCAGAAGACGATGCCATAATGCTGGCCAATGCGACCACTGTGGAAGAAAGGCCCCTGCAACTGACGAAGTTTGTGAGGGCAGGAGAGTCAGGGCGAACAGCTCATGGAAGAACGGCGCCATCCAATAGCTTAGCTGTGGCACAGGACTGGAAGCTCACAACTGACCTAAAAGGGCGAGGCCAGTACCCCAAGGAAATCAAAGAGACGGGGCAGTGATCAGACATTGTGCTGCACTCTGCAAAGTCAAGAAAAATGGTCCTCTTGGAGCTGACTGTACCAATGAAAGACAAGATGGAAGAGTGGCACCAAGTTAAGCTGGCGAAGTACGAACCCCTTGCCAACCAGCTTAGAAGTCAGGGCATCTGGACCACTATCCTTGCGTTTGAGGTGGGAGCTAAGGGTTTTGTAGGCCACACAATCCTCAACACTTCCAGACAGCTCGGCCTCTCCAGCTATCGGTGCACAAAGGTAGCGAGGGCTATGGCAGAGAAGGCATCTGTCTGCATCTGGATGAGCCGAAACAGCAGAGACTAGAGCCCTGCTGTCCACCAGTAACGGAGTGGGCACTGTATACCCCATGGTGCACGCAAGTCATGTAAAACTGACGGCAGCAGAGGGGCACCTGGAGGTATGGCCAGGTGTGGCCCTCCCCCCGAGAGTGTCAGGAAGTGTACCACCTGTTGACGGGGTCTCTTCCTCTGAAGAATGCTGCTGCCTCGCTCCGTTGGGAGTTTCTAGCCACTTCATGCACAATCATTCACTTATTCATACCAGACAAAGTGACAAGACAGGGTAGAAGCAATTTAAATTTGATTAACATGATTTGTTTTTAACTTTTCCCCCATCTCTCCCGCCCCTGGGATTGAACCCAGGGGTGGGAGAGATGGGGAAAAGATTAAAAACAAATCCTGTTTTTTACATTATTTAAATATATACTTTATTAGCTGTTAAATCTTTTTAGTCAACTTTTTTATAACTAAGTAAATTTTACTAATATAAAAAATGCACTGTATAACAATTACATTATTTCTTGCATGTCTAATGAGTTCCTTAAGAAATTGGTTTTCATTGGAGAGAAAAAAGTCATGACTAAAACAATATATACTTCAAGTTGCGCACCAACTACCCTGAAGGACTGAATGTGTTAGACTGAGAGAGATAGATGGATGGAACTATGAACACTTAGAGAGAGAGTTAGAGAGAGAGTTAGAGATAGAAAGTTGAAGGGAGATAGAGAGATATAGAGAGAGAGATAGAGAGAGAGAGAAAGAGAGAGAGAGAGAGAGAGAGGTTGAGAGAGAGAGATAGAGAGAGAGAGGGAGAGAGAGAGAGAGAGTTATAGAGAGAAAGTTAAAGATATAGAGATAAAGAGAGAGAGAGGGAGAGAGAGAGAGAGAGAGAGAGAGAGAGAGAGAGAGAGAGAGAGTTTTGAGTGCCTACGTCATGTCATTCTAAAGTTTTTTTACGTCACGTGTTGCATCATTTATGTTTGTCTGTAACGTTCACTGAAGAAGGGCGTGTGCCCGAAAGACTTTGATTTTGGTGTTTGTCATGTGTTTGTTTCTTATTGATAGTTCATCCAAAGCATTAAAACTTCTTCACAGTGGCATCAAGTAATGTCTGCATACAACAGAAATGGCGCAGTACAAGATAAAAGTTACAAACATATTATATAAAATGAAAAAGTTGTGATTGTACTGCCAGGGGATTGGATAATACTGCAGTTTTAGAATAGTTGGTGTTTAAAATATTTATGGTAGTTGGAATATATAAAAATCGATAGTATATGTCTCTGTGTTTTATAGGACAGGAGTGGAATTCTGTACGGAGGAGGTGATCTGCATTTCTCAAGATGATAGATGTCTTTTTATACTTTATTTTGATAGATATGCATGAAAGATTTTACTGGTGTTCCATTATGTTGTGCTTTCTTGATGAATTTATTCAGTGTGTCTGCATATCAGAACAGAACAGAAAGAACAGTTTATTTGTGAAAAGTCATCTGACTGCATCTCTTGCTGGTAATATCTCTGCAACAGACTACAGCAGACATCAATACACTACTCAAAATAGCATAGCAGGATGTCTCAAGCAACACTCTTATCCCAAAAGTTCTCAGTTTACACAGGCAATAAAGTATGCTCTTTAGTTTTAAATGTTCCTCAGTTTGAATTATATCCAGATTGTTAAATTTTGCGTATTTTATATGTTAAACAAAAGGGACTCTATGTTTGTTGGGGGAAGAGTAGGAGACTGCGTGAAAAGGATGCTTAAGAAACTGTTAGACCACATTGTTGCTGACAAGTGTACCATGACAGGTAGTAGTTACAAGCAGCCATTTTAAGGGAAGTGATTGGTATGTTTTAGTTTTGCTTGCTTTAGTCTTCAAGCTCTGTTCTTAAGTGGAAGTATATAAATCAGTAGGAATGTTTTCCAATGGTCGTTCATAAAAAATATATATTTTTGGAAGTCATGACTACTGTTTTACTAGTCTAAATAAATTGTATATATATTTAGAAATCTCTCATATCATTATCACTATATAATACAGTAGAAAAGTATGTTACAACTCATCCAAAAGTTTTATGAGGAAAAGTTTTTGAGCAATTGATGGAAAATGTTTATAATGCACTTTCCATGACTCATTGCCTGCTCAAAGCTTTTGGCTGGTGGTCTGACCTGCTTTAAATCTTTGGTTGTAAATCATTCAAATACAGTCCTATCCACTTTTCTCGACCTCAGATTGCTAGACATTCTGGAGACTTCAACCCGTTTTGTTTCATCCTGACGTATTTTTTGGTGTGTGAAAAAAAACAGTTACGTCGAAATGTTATGTCAAGCTAACTAGAGAGGACTGTAGAAGTTAAGATAAACGGTTTAAGGAGCAGCAATTTTTTATTTTTTATTTTTCACAGATGCAGCAAGACTGCTGCTTTCTGAGACGACAAACCAGCAAGTCGAGAAAGTCATCCAGCGATGGTTGCAGGGTGCATATGATCGAGATGGAGGCCGGGAGAGGAGACGGCAGCAGAAAATCCTTGCAGCTTCTCCTCCAGCAGAAAGTAAAGAAGATGGAGTTGGGGAATGATTATGATAGAGTAACAGGAAAATGTCAGAGGTCTTTGTCGTTGTTTTTTGTTGATTTGTTTTTTGACTCACATGCGAAGCAAAAGTGAGTCTATGTACTCACCCATTTCGTCCGTCCTGGCGTCTGTAAAAAAACTTTAACGTTGGATTTTTCTCGGAGACTATAAAATCTATTAACACGCAATTTGGCATGATGGTGTAGGATGACAAGGCGTCAAAAAACGTACATAGTGACTTGACCTTGCTTCAAGGTCAAGGTCGCAGGGGCCATAAATGTTGTCTTAAAAACAGCCATTTTTCACATGTTCTCAATTTTCTCTAACGTTTTTGAGATTGGATACCTGACCTATATATGGTGTATAGGGCGAAGTAATCCCTATCTTTTGATACCAGTTTGATTGACCTTGCTTCAAGGTCAAGGTCACAGGAGCTCTTTAAAGTTGGATTGTATACATATTTTGAAGTGACCTTGACCCGGAACTATGGAAAATAACTCTTCCAAACTTCATGCCATTGTAGTACACATGTTATACTTTCATACTAGGTCACCCATGTCGTCCGTCCGGGCTTTCGGGCGTTTGTCCGGGCGTCCGGGCGTCCTGTAATCCGTAAAAAAACTTTAACGTTGGATTTTTCTCGGAGACTATTAAGTCTATCAACACGCAATTTGGCATGATGGTGTAGGATGAAAAGGCGTCAAAAAACATACATGATTACGTGACCTTGCTTCAAGGTCAAGGTCACAGGAGCTCTTTAAAGTTGGATTGTATATATATTTTGAAGTGACCTTGACCCTGAACTATGGAAGATAACTCTTCCAAACTTCATAACTTTGTAGTACACATGTTATACTTTCATCATGAGACACATTTAGTCACATATCATCAAGGTCAAGGTCACTTTGACCCTTATGAAATGTGACCAAAATGGGGTAGTGAACCACTAAAAGTGACCATATCTCATGGTAGAAAGTGCCAATGAGCACAATTGTGCTTCCTATGTCTTGAATTAACAGCTTTGTGTTGCTGTCATTGCTAGGTTTAGTTGTTTGACCTTGAAGGTCACCTGAAGGTCAAGGTCATGTAAAGGTCAAGGTCAAGCATATGAGTCATATGGGCTCTGCCCTTCTTGTTTAAATACTGGTTAGGGAAGTGTAAGATGTAGGTGGGTTTTTTTCTCCATGTA
>JAWQFJ010006363.1:37500-46440 GCA_034096865.1 Theodoxus fluviatilis | reverse complement strand
CCCCCCCCCCCCCCCCCCCCCCCCCCCGCGTGCAACTCTCCTTCACGCGTCTCTCTCTCTCGCTCGACAAATACACACCAACACCACTCCCGTGAGCAGTAATAATGTCGATACAATAAGCGAAGAAAGAAATGAAAGGTTTTCCTTACCCCTTTCGCCGTCCGGACTCTCTTCCAGTCCCAGAAAATTCCAATCCTAATGTAGCCTTACCCAAACCCACAGGCAGAACTACACGCACGAAGAAACCCAACCAAACCTCACAAAATTCCCAGGCGACCCTCTACCCCTTCTACTCTTTCAGTCCACTTGAAAGAAAGATTGTCCTAAGCCCATGCTCAGACAGACGTCAGAAGAAACAGTCCTTTTCCTGAAGGTCCCCGGTAGTATCTTGCAGATAGACGCATCCGCGCGTCCCGGTGTCGCAGCAAACAGGTAGGCCCCCATTTTAAATTTGCCTCTCTCCTGTTCTGAGGTATACTGACCCGCAAGCACCACGCTTGCTACCCAAGTCAGTCAAGTTCAAAAATGTCCATTTTGAACCCCGGCAGAAATTCCCCTGGTCATCTTAAGCTAGTGCGACGAAGTGTCATCTTACGCGAAGATCAAGTCACCTCTCACACTACTTCACGTTGTATGTCCTCCTACAACAATGTGGCTGCGTCTCGCACCGCCTCATGCGAATGCATACGCTAGCGTTCTCTCAACCCCTTCTGCCTCTAATCAGTCATACCGCTCGACGAATTAGGCCACACCTGTGGACTTCACACCTTCCCAACGGTGTATAATTCGTTAGACTCCCCAATTTAGCACCATGCTAGTCTCAACGAAAGTGCAGCCCCCCTGAAGCCACAAATAAAGACAGTACTTGCACAACTGTAGAACCACAACAGTTGAAGATGAAGTGCTCCATGCGGCTCGCAGCGTCGTCCTCTCAGCCTCACGCGAACCCGTGTCAGCGTAGCGTCCCCAGAACGACGGCGTGCTCGTAGAACAAACAAAGTTCGTCCGTACAGACTCGATACGACGATACCGTAGGGTATTACCAGAAGCAGCAGTAACTGTAGAATTACGTAGGTAGGTAAGTAGATAGGTAGATAGCCTGAAACACATGACCGTACGACCCCAATGAGAAAACTACCCCTTTTCTCCCTGAATTTACACATGTGGGATTCAACATTTAGCGGTGCATTCCAGCCCAGACGCTTAGTTGAAAGCTTACTTGCGCCCGGCAAGAAAATTTGAATTAAACTGCCCTTTTACTCACGAAGTGAATCACAAAATATTTCCAGATGGAGATAGACACTTTTCCCAGTCATTCCCCATAGATTTACTTCGACCCCGAGGCATAATTCACACAAGCATTAACGAATGACCTACTTCCCGCCCTAATCAATGGTCATTCACCCCACGCGGTAAAAGAATTATGGCGAAGCCGTACGTTACCTCTAAAAACACCCAGGCTGTGGTACATCCGTAGAAACTTCGCCCCAGTCACAGGAAGATTCTCCTTCCACTCTCACGTGTCCAACCCGGCATAAGCCAACACAGAGAGATTTCGCAAAGCGAACGACTTCGCTTCCAAGCTGCCCACGCAACTTACAATTAGCGGCACAGACTGCGCGCTCAACCTTCCATCCAAACCGACGGAGCTGAACTGATCATACTGACGCTATCAAGCTCTGATGTCGCCTCTCTCACGTGATCAACTTCCAATCAGTGACAAGTATTTTCCCGCTCTAGGATTTTTCCCCAATCATCGTTTAACAGACTTTCGCGGGCTCCGGACCCGTGTTAGATAACGTGTAGACCCCGTAGCATTACGAAAGCACCCCTCGAGAGACCCCCTCGGCCCCCCTGAGTGACGTAGTACCCCCCGCTACACGAAAGATCTGTCGCAATGCGTCAGCCGTTCGACGCATCATATAGAGTGGATTCGCACACTGACAGTTTCTCAGCGGCATCACATAGAGGCATCATATCACACCCTGTCGCATCCTGCGACAGCGTAGATCTGTATTTTGATTTGGGGTGGGGTGGGGGTGGGTGGGTAGGAAAGCTTTATGTATGGCATTGACGGTTATGAGCGCTTTCGTTGTAAAAATTCCATCTCAATATATCGTTGCATCCGGCTGTTTGCCGGTTTTTGCACCAGCAGGATTTTTGGAACATACACACACACACACACACAAACACACACACACGCACGCACGAACACACACACACACACAGGTGCACGCGCGCACACACACACACACACACACACACACACACACACGAGTACACACACTCACACACACACACACGCGCGCGCGCGTGCGCGCACGCACGCACGAATACACATACACACACAAGCACACGCACACACACACACACACATAAGCACACACACACACACGCGCGAACGCATGCACGAACACACACAAACACGCACGCACACGCACGCACACACGCACGCGCGCACACACGCATACACATACACACACTCACCCACGCACGCACACACATACACACATACGCACACACACACACACATACACACACGCGCACACACATATATACACACACGCACACACGCACACTTACACACGCACATGCACACACGCACACACATGCACGCACGTACGCACACACAAACACACATACATACACACACGTGGAAAACGTGTCTTAATAAATAGATGAGTGGTTACTCTTTAGTAAGACATCTGATTCTTGTTGCATTTGTCTCAGATGAAAAAAAATGACTCAGTTTTCGAAAATATTTAGGTTTATTCTTCTGTTCGCTGGTAGATTTGATGTATGTACAGAAATAACTGACGTGCAGTTGCCAATTCCTGCAAACTAAACTAAGGTTTTAGCAGTAGATCGGAAAAATAAAATGTGGTTCGATATCCACATACCAATACATGCAAATAAAGCATGAGTATATATACGAGTATATACATACATATAGATATTAGATATGCACATGTTTGTCGCTTTGAATACAAAGCAATTTGCACCAAGAAAAATAGAAACCAGTAGAGTTCCCCCTTGGAAATCTACATAAATTCTGTAACTTAGAAAATTTTGATCATTATAATGATGAGGATGCGTTAAGATGATTTGATGATGTCAAGGGCATTGTGATCATGAAAAGGATGATGATATGATGTGTGATTTTGATGATGAAGTTGAGACGATGATAATAATTTAATGATTTAAAAAAAGTTATGTAACTTAGATTTTCATTGACACACGTTACAAGTTCTCTAGCTTACAACATTTTGTGAAAAGTGCAAATTTCAGCGAAACATTTTGAAATCTCTAAATTGGAATGTTCTTCCGTTATTCCATAAACTACAGTCATGTTCTTTTTGTACTTATCACATGGATGGTACAACAAACACCCTGTTTTGTTTAATATGATATTAATATCCAGTTGAACATTCACAGCAGAAGGGCAAAGCATAGTTTTTATAAACAGAGCAAGACTGAATTCTTTCCTCAGAATGGCTTCCGTTACATTACAGTGTAATGCCATGCTAATACGTGTGCATACTCGTATTTCACGCGACTATAAATGCGGGTATGGTCTCTAGAAGAACTACAATGAGGATTGGTCACAGAGTGAGCAATGCGCGAAACAATTCAAAGTGTCACAGCTTATTCTACAGTATATGAACAGGTCATATTACATGTAGATTCTGATGAAATACGTTTGTCTGCAAGCAATGAGACCAAACTAATTTCTAAAACCCTTCTCATGGCCATAGCCTCTACGTGAATACAAATCTAAGTCAAGCGCTTTGACAATCACCGTAAGACGAACCTGACGAATATGACAAACATCATCTAAACAACTATCGGTGTAAGGAAAACAACAGAGAAACAAACTGATACATATACAGTGACAAACACTGTTTCAGAGCATGCTTCCGCTTTACATGTTCCAAGAGTTTCCAAAAGCATACTTCAGTACAGTTGTATGCATGATGCATGGCATACTCCCATTAAGGCACAATACTAAAATCAAACCTTTGCACAGCTTGCGTACACCTTTAATCAAGACAGGTGTTCTTCACAAAAGGTAATTTTCATGAGACCGAGTTTTTCAACACGCTGTCTTGTTGCCTCCTTCTTGACTCTGCTCTCCGTGTCTGGAATTCTGCACAATACAGAGATAGAATACAGGTGCTGCAGCTTGCTGGAATTCTGCACAATACAGAGATAGTATACAGGTGCTGCAGCTTGCTGGAATTCTGCACAACACAGAGATAGAATACAGGTGCTTCAGCTTGCTGGAATTCTGCACAATACAGAGATAGAATACAGGTGCTGCAGCTTGCTGGAATTCTCCACAACACAGAGATAGAATACAGGTGCTGCAGCTTGCTGGAATTCTGCACAACACAGAGATAGAATACAGGTGCTGCAGCTTGCTGGAATTCTGCACAATACAGAGATAGAATACAGGTGCTGCAGCTTGCTGGTATTCTGCACAACACAGAGATAGAATACAGGTGCTTCAGCTTGCTGGAATTCTGCACAATACAGAGATAGAATACAGGTGCTGCAGCTTGCTGGAATTCTCCACAACACAGAGATAGAATACAGGTGCTGCAGCTTGCTGGAATTCTGCACAACACAGAGATAGAATACAGGTGCTGCAGCTTGCTGGAATTCTGCACAATACAGAGATAGAATACAGGTGCTGCAGCTTGCTGGAATTCTGCACAACACAGAGATAGAATACAGGTGCTGCAGCTTGCTGGAATTCTGCACAATACAGAGATAGAATACAGGTGCTGCAGCTTGCGTGAAGTGAGAGATGTGGAAATGGAGCAGTTGCTGCTGAATTTGTGAACACTGAAGAACATAATTATTTCGTCACAGAATAGCCATCATCACTGTCAGCACATCATGAAGATTGATAGAACTTTCGCATAGAGAAAGTGTCTCACACTAACTTACTTCATCACGCGCGAGCACACGCACAAACACACACACACACACACACACACACACACACACACACACACACGCACAAACACACACACACACACACACACACACACACACACATACACAAACGCACGCACACAAACACAAATACACACACACACACACACACATTCACACACACACAAACACACACACAAACACACACACACACACACACACACACACACACACACACACTGACTAACCGAGTAAATGACATAATGATTGTCCAAGTATTTGACTGACTGAGTGAGTGGCTGACAGAGTAACACAAGAAGGGCAAAGCCCATACGACTCACATGCTTGACCTTGACCTTTATATGACCTTGACCTTCAGGTGACCTTCAAGGTCAAGATCAAACAACTAAACCTACCAATGACATCATACACTAAAAAATGCTTTACACATTTTTCCTACCAAAATACATGTGACCTTGACCCAAGGTCAAGGTCATCCAAGGTCATGCAACACAAAGCTGTTAATTCAAAACATAGGAAGCACAATCGTGCTTATTGGCACTTTCTACCATGAGATATGGTCACTTTTAGTGGTTCACTACCCCATTTTGGTCACATTTCATAAGGGTCAAAGTGACCTTGACCTTGATGATATGTGACCAAATGTGTCTCATGATGAAAGTATAACATGTGCCCCACATAATTATTAAGTTTGACACAGTTATCTTCCATAGTTCAGGGTCAGGGTCACTTCAAAATATGTATACAATGCAAATTTGAAGAGCTCCTGTGACCTCGACCTTGAAGCAAGGTCAACCAAACTAGTATCAAACGATAGGGATTACTTTGCCCTATATACCATATACAGGTCAGGTATCCAATCTCAAAAACTTCAGAGAAAATTGAGAAAATGTGAAAAATGACTGTTTTTAGATAACATTTATGGCCCCTGCGACCTTGACCTTGAAGCAAGGTTAAGTCACTATGTATGTTTTTTGAGGCTTTGTCATCATACACCATTGTGCCACATTTGGTATTGATAGACTTAATAGTCTCCGAGAAAAATCCTACGTTAAAGTTTTCGGACGCCCGGACGCCCGGACCGGACGCCCGGACGGACGAAAAGGGTGAGTACATAGACTCACTTTTGCTTCGCATGTGAATAAACAAGAAGGGCAATGCCCATACGACTCACATGTTTGACCTTGACCTTTACATGACCTTGACCTTCAGGTGACACTCAAGGTCAAGGTCAAACAACTAAACCTACCAATGACATCATACACAAAGAAATGATCTACACATTTTTCCTACCAAAATACATGTGACCTTGACCCAAGGTCAAGGTCATCCAAGGTCATGCAACACAAAGCTGTTAATTCAAGACATAGGAAGCACAATCGTGCTTATTGGCACTTTCTACCATGAGATATAGTCACTTTTAGTGGTTCACTACCACATTTTGGTCACATTTCATAAGGGTCAAAGTGACCTTGACCTTGATGATATGTGACCAAATGTGTCTCATGATGAAAGTATAACATGTGCCCCACATAATTATTAAGTTTGAAACAGTTATCTTCCATAGTTCAGGGTCAAGGTCACTTCAAAATATGTATAAAATCCAACTTTGAAGAGCTCATGTGACCTTGACCTTGAAGCAAGTTATGCCAAACTGGTATCAAAAGATAGGGCTTGCTTTGACCTATATACCACTTGTAGCTGAGGTCGCCATTCTCAATAACGTGGGAGAAAATTGGGAAAATGTGAAAAATGACTGTTTTTGAGACCACATTTATGGCTCCTGTGACCTTGACCTTGAAGCAAGGTCAAGTCAGTATGTATGTTTTTTGAGGCCTTGTCATCATACACCATCATGCCACATTTGGTGTTGATAGACTTAATAGTCTCCGAGAAAAATCCAACGTTTAAGTTTTTTACGGACGGACGGACGGACGGACGCCCGGACGGACGGACGGACGCCCGGACGGACGGACGACACGGCTCAGTACATAGACTCACTTTTGCTTCGCATGTGAGTCAAAAATGACCCACCAATTGACCGATTTTCTGACTGACGGGCAGATCGACTGATTCACTAACGGATGAACTCCCTCACCGACTTGATGACTGTCTGACTGACTGACTGACTTACTGGCTGGCTGGCTGGCTGGCTGACTAAGCAACTACAAGCCTACCTACCAACCTGGGTGACTAACTAACACTCAGTAACAGACTATCTGATCAACTGACTGACTCATTGACTGCCAGTGACTGACTCATTGACTGACGGACTGACTGACTGACTGAGACTGACTGACTGAGACTGACTGACTGAGACTGACTGACTGAGACTGACTGACTGAGACTGACTGACTGAGACTGACTGACTGAGACTGACTGACTGACTGACCGACTGACTGACTGACTGACTGACTGACTGAGACTGACTGACTGAGACTGACTGACTGAGACTGACTGACTGAGACTGACTGACTGAGACTGACTGACTGAGACTGACTGACTGAGACTGACTGACTGACTGACCGACTGACTCATTGATTGGCTGACTGACTGAGACTGACTGACAGAGACTGACTGACTGAGACTGACTGACTGAGACTGACTGACTGAGACTGACTGACTGAGACTGACTGACTGACTGACCGACTGACTGATTGATTGGCTGACTGACAGACTGACTGACTGAGACTGACTGACTGATTGATTGGCTGACTGACAGACTGACTGACTGAGACTGACTGACTGACTGACTGACTGATGACTAACTGACTGACTGAAGGACGGACGGCCGGCCGGCAGGCCGGACGGACAGATGGACATACGGATGGACGGACGGATGGACGGATGGATGGACTGACTGACCGACCTACCCACTCTCCACCCAATCTTCAACCAGTCACTCACCCCACGCTCTATTTTGACTGAGGTCGAAGACGACGTGGCAAACAGGGGCAGATGAAGGGAAGATGCTGTTAGGTCGTTGGTCTCTTGTGAATCCGATCCAGTCTCAGAGGGACAGTTCTGAAGACTGTTCCGACGACTATCCGTGTCGAAAGAAGAGCTGCTGGTGAAAGCACTGATGTTGAAAAGGGCAGGGAGTGTGTGCATCGCACTCAGATGACACCGAGGGTGTTGCAGTCCGTGACGGAGACTCCCTCGGGGTCAGACGATCTGGGTCTGGGACGATTTTCAAGCTGAGTCTTCTTAGTTGTCGAGGCTGTGCAAGTTTCCAAACGGCGACACGGCAGTATGAGGCTCCTTTCTTGTGTGAAGCTCGTATTTTCCTGCTGCGCGACACAGTAGAGGAAGATGAAAAGGAGGAAGTCGGGGAAGATGAAGAGGAGGAGGAGAAGTGGGGAGAGACCGGGGATTTGCATCGTATGTTGGGAACAAAATGAATCTACGGGGGCAGATCGAGATCTACCAGTTTTTCCGATTCTGCGTCTTTGTTGTGAGGAGTGTTTGGTTCTGTGTGCAAAGACCTTGTAACTTTTCGAGAATGTGCGGTTGTCCTCATCTGTCGTGCTCGACGAGAAATGCAACGAGTCGAAGAGAGTTTACGCTTTGCCGATGCCAAAGAGAATTTTGGTTTCTCTGGTGGACCAGAAGTGACGCAGCTCTCAGCATCCAGAGACGTCATTCTCTAAGCAAGAGGCGCTGACGTCACCGCTTTCTGACTTAAAGCTGACGTCACTTCTTTGAAAGCTGACTCGGTCTGCATGACGTCACTGAAGGTGGGAAGTTCCTGTGGTGACGAATTCGTTCCAACGCCTCCTGAAAGAGATAATGTGATTTGGTCAAATCATTCCAAATGCGATGCTCGCGACAATTCAATATATCGGCCAAATGGAGTGAGAGGTATGTGAGTATTGATTGATATATTCATATAGTTTGAAACCTACATCCATTTGATTGAAGCACAACATTGAGTTTTTCACAGCTTTCCATCAGAAGCCCTCCGGCGGGTCAGCCGAT